>JAOWBU010000037.1:0-82238 GCA_026212405.1 Petrea volubilis
AGCTAAGATTTATTTAATGTATCTTTAAGCTAATAAAAATATACTTTAATTTTCTTTGACATGAAGTAAAATAAAATGCCTATGAATCATTTTCAATAATATTATCAAACACTTTAATTAGGTCATATAAGATTCTTTGTTTATTTTTTTAATATTATTGTTGTTTAACAACAATTATAGACAATCTAGAATTAATCAGTGACCAACTTTATCTGCATTTCAAATTGCCTACGTTTGAAAAGCAGACCACCGACTAAGACATGCTAAGCACGTTTTTATTTTTGTTCATACTAAACTGTGCTTAATAATTGCTGATTAAGATGTGTAAAAATCCAAGCATTTTGAAGTATTGAATTGAAAAGTGACCACTTAGTTGGTTCCCTTTTATTATTTTATTTTATTTTAGCATGATATTACCTGAAAATTTGTTTAGTTTATCCTCACAATATTATATAATTTTGATGGTAGTTATTATTTTGTTTTATTTTATTTTAATTTTTTCAGTTTATTTATGATAGATGATTTGGTCTGTAAATAATTTGTTGGCGATATGATGTAATAGTATAATTTATACTTCATAAATTATTGACATAATTGTATGATACGGATTCTAAAAAAAGTATACTTTCTTTAGGTACAACTAACATGGCTGTGAACGACATTGAACTTATTCTTTTAGATATAATATACAAAACATTTCAATGAGAAAAGCATTTACTTTACTTTACTTTTTCTTTATCCTTATTTATTTACATGCAAAGTTAGAAAGACAACCTTATAATGAGAACGTGCATAGTTGCCATTTTTTCATTATAACAAACAGAATTTGCTAGTGTTAGCCCTCTAAATATTTTGATGATGATGTGAGTCGGCTGATTTCTTAATCTTCTACCATAAGAAAGCTCAAGTGACTTTGGTAAGAAGAGATACTCGTATCACCTTGATCCTAGGATGAGAATTCAACTTGGGAAGAATGGTGCTAAGCATCCATCACAATCTCTTAAATATGGAAATTACCTTAGAGGCTTCGTTTGACCAATTGGTGAAGAATCGACATTATTCTCATGCCTTATCAGGACCGATCCACTTACCTTCACTGACCAAAATCAAAGAAGGAAAAATCGTTTACCATGTTTGACAGACGTACTGCTGCAAGTATAAATAACCGTCTGTATAGTACTAGAGGAGTATCTTATTCACTATGCTTGCCTCTGCTTGATTTTGAATAAGTGTTACTGTGTATTGATAGGCTAAATACGTGTACAAGTTAGAGTGCTAAGGACCAGACACCTCTGTGTTGGTACCAGGCATCTACCAGTTACACGTTAGCTGTGAAAGTGGTTTTTGCCACTCTGTATCGTTCCATTTTTTCTGTATTCCAGTTTGTGTCAAAACAGTATACTAATAAAACATACTTTTACAGGTTTAAAAGCCTAGGGTGAAATATACCTAGGTAGTGGATTAAGCTTCGGCCCAACCACTATACATAACTGCGTCTTTTTCTTAAGCTTTTTGTTACTTTAATTTCTGTCAGCTAGCGTAGCATATCAACATATCAATGATTAGGCAACCCTCTTATTGCGATTATATTCAGGGAGTGTTTGGCTGAACTTATAAATTTCTCAAAATATCATATGAGATATTTAAGAGGTCATAAGTTTTCTGAAAATGTTTAGTAATTTTTCTGGTAAAAAAGCTTACAAGATTGGAAAAACAAGATGTTTAAAATTTATATACTCCTTAAGATAAAGCAAGTTCATTTTAAATTATTTTTGAAACAACTTATAAAATGCTTAGTCCTAAACATTAAAAATACCCAAGTATCCTTTATTACTTTTCAATACTACATTCCTAACCTCTCAAAAAATATAGACTCACACAAAATCAACAACGCAGTATTTACTTTTTTTTTTTATAATTTTGGCTATGATTATACTAGAAAGAGTTTATACGTTTTCATTTTCAAAAAAAAGAAAAAAAGTGTAGTTTAAAAGGCCGCAAAACATTTTCAAAGTGATTATTTTGTTTGTTCAGGTACTTTAACAACTCTTTGTATAATAAATTATATCAATTTAATCCAAATCTTCTAAGTAAGATTACGTTTATTAGGAAATTAATTATTTTTGAACAACTCATCTAGTTTAGTGCATTATAATAATATATTAATATTTGGCGTGTGGGGATCGCGTATGAGTTGAAGATTATATGTAAAGTGGAAACAAAGTGTAAATTATGTTTATCAGTTGTCAGGTTAGTTATAGCAGTTAGAAGAAGTTGTCACGGTTTCTCAGCATTTTTAGTTCAAGAATTAACCATGCTTCTTTTAGTCATTTTAAGTAGCAACTTTTCTTCGCAGGGTGAATGATAGTGAAGGTGAGAAGTAGAGGATCTCCTCTCCTGATGTATAAATATCAAACCTCCAATTAACTTTAGAGGAGTATGATGAAGATGAATACAAAAAATTCTCCTTTCAAGTTTTTCTTAGTTCAATTTCTTCGATAATGCATCTCAAAATTTCACATGGTATTAGAGCTTCCGGTTTATTGATCTTGCTTTAGGTTTTTCTTTGATCTTACCTTAGACCTATCTCCACTTGATTCTCCATTGCAATCGGAGCTATCCAGTTTCAATGTTAGCAGCTATTTAGTGACGAATTAGGTGATTTTCTTTTATGTTTGAACTCAACATGGTGGACACCATTGATGAAGCCTTGGCCCTAGATAATTCGGATAATCCAGGTATGGTCCTTGTTACAATTCCCATGAATGGAAAGAATTTTCTTACATGGAGTCGATCTGTCAAAATGGATTTGAGGAGATGATGAAATTAGGTTTCATAAACGGATCAATTCCCCAACCTAGAAGTGATGAGCCTACATTTAGACATTGGAAACATGTAAACAACATGGTGATATCTTGGATATTAAATTCCATCAGTAAAGAAATAGCCTCTAGTTTTCTGTATGTTAATAATGCAAGGTATTTATGGTTGGAATTAGAACATAGATATGGCCAATGTAATAACCCAATGTTATATCAACTTAAATGAGAGATCAACTCAATCTCTCAAGAAAATATGTCTCTGGCTACATATTTTAACAAACTTAAAGGTTTTTGGGATGAATTGGTGTGCTTGAATGCTATGCCACGGTGTGTTTGTGGGTGTACTTGTGGAATTCTAAGATTTGTAGAAGAAAATCAATCCTCTGATATTTTAATACAGTTTCTAATGGGACTTAATGAGAGTTATGATGCTGTTAAAAATCAAATTTTGGTCATGGAGCCACTTCCATTAGTGAACAAAGCATATTCAATCATTCAAAGAGTTGAATCTCAAAGGGAAGTGCACATCAATCTCAATGATAATGGTGAAAATACTGCATTGTTGGCTAGAAATGTCCTGAACAAGCCTTATGGTAGAGGAACCTTCAAGAAATGTGGGGATAGATTTTATGAAAATTGTAACGCTGCTGGTCACACAAATGATACATGTTCTAAATTTCATGGCGCCAGATTGGCACAAGCAACTTGAAATAAATAAAGGCATTAACAATGGGTAGAACTTCTAAAAAAGAGTGATTGCTAACATGGTGCATCATGTTGAGACTCCACTTGACTCACCAAAGGATTCTGGGAATATTGATACAAACTGACCTCAATCTATATCCAATATTATCAGGGAAGAAATAGCTAGGTACATGAAGTGGACAGGATCAGCAGAAGGGCAGCATGTGAATTTGCAATGAACTTTGCAGGTAATGTTCATAAGCATGATTTTTCTTGTCTTGATTTTAAGAAATCTGGTATGTGGATACTTGACACAAGAGCCTCAAGCCACATGTGTTGTGATCTTGACCTTCTCCAGTCACCAAAACGTACTCCCTGAACCTATTTTAGTTTACATGCCTGATGGATCTACTAAACTTGTTACACACACTAGAGAAGTACCTCTTGCACCAAGCCTCATTTTGAAGGGAGTTCTACACAATGTTTTCAAAATCAGACCGGATCATCCGCTCCGGTCCGACTGGTGACCGGCAGCTGGTCCGGTCCAAATTAGGATCCAAAATCGGATCTGGCTCAGCCTGCCAAGGATCGGTCAAAATCGGTCGCATCGGTCCCGGTTCGAGAACTGGTTTAGCGGGCCAATGAGTTTTTTTTTCCTCCTTTTTTTGAGATTAAAACTAAAGGTTGAAAAGGGCCAAAAGGCTGAAGAATAGCTCATTTCCCTCTATTTTCTCACTTTCTAACTTCTTTGTAAAAACAAAACCCTTACCTCGCACAGCCGCGCCTTGCTAGTCGCCATGCTCGCCTCGCCTCGCACCGCCGGGCCTCTCTCGCTCTGCTGTACCGCGCTTGCTCCGCCGCCTGTCATCCTACTGCTGTAATTTTTCTATTTTTTCTTATTTTCCCCCAATTTCACCTAATATGGCAAAATGAGTTTTATTTATGTTACTTTTAGTTTCAATATGGTAAAAATTTCCAGTTGTATATAGTGCATTCTAGGGCGTTTGAAATTTAAAATTTAGTTTCAATTTTCATTTATATTCTAGGGTATTTTCAATTTTTAAATTTTATTTATATTATTGAGTGGATTGATATTGCGTAAATGTTTTTAACTTTAGATAATCTCTTTATAGTTGATCTATAGTCATAATTTAACATTAACATTTGCATTTTCTTGAAGATAGCTTATAATTTAACATGTTGTGAGATTTTTGGTTTGGGTTTCTGCTTTTGGCTTTTTCCTTGTTAATTTTGTTCTGTTTCTCAGGATTGAAATGATTGATGTTGGTTTTACTTAAAACCTTGAATATCGAGATTATTATTTTGGTATGATTTTGATTGAATATTTATGTAAGACTTTAATTTATATATTCAATCACTTTCTAACTGTAATTGGTGGTGCCAATGCTAAATCATTAGAGTGAAGTATCTAATTGGTGGTTGACCCTTGCAATTTTTTGTTCTGTAATCGAAAAAGATGGCTAACTTCAATATTTTGGATTTGCTCTTAGGAGATGGAAAATATTGGATCCTCCTCGCCCCCTACACTATCAAATCCATCACAATCGGTGTAACAATCCATTAGTGGGCAAAATCCCCGTCATAGAAGTAACGTAGCTTGGAGGCATTGCTATAAGGTACCCTAAAGTGGGAAAACTCGCACATTGAAGTGTCTATATTATGATCAAGCAATTAGGGAGGCGGTATCAAACGCATGACGCAACATCTAGCCGGTATTCCCGGTAATGTTAAATCGTACTTTAAAGTTCCTGCGGATGCGCATTTTCAAATTAAAGGTACATTGATTGAAGTTGCAAATAATAAAAAGGAGAAAGCCGCATCTAAATTGAATTTGGATGATAATGATGATGACATTGAAGAAATTCAAAATTTAAGTTGTAAAGAAGTTGGGGGTGATAGTAATAAGAAGAAAAAGATTGCTTATATAGGAGATTATATGAAAGCTCATGCTGGTATTGATTCTAGTCAACCTAGCATTCAAGCAACATTGCAAAGTAGGGAAAGATGGCATGATACAGATATGTCCATTGCTCTATGTTTTTATGATTGTTGTATCCCCATTAATGCTATGAATTCCCCATACTTTCAATCAATGATAAGTTCAGTTGCAACAATGGGTCATGGATATACTGGTCCATCTTATCATGCTTTGAGGATTCGTTACTTAAAGAAGCTAAAAAGCAATGTGAATTGACTATTGATGCTCTTCAAGCGAAATGGATTGATACCGGTGTCACAATTATGGGTGATGGTTGGAGTGATCAGAGTCATAGGGCATTGATAAACTTTTTGGATTATTGTCCACATGGGATATCGTTTATTAAATCTGTTGATATTTCTCATGTGGACTTTGATGCTAAGCCTTTGTGTAATCTCTTTTCTGAAATTGTAGAGATGGTTGGTGTTAACAATGCTGTGCATTTGGTTACCGATAATGCCAATAACTACAAAAAGCTGGAAAGTTACTATCTGAGAAATATCCTTCAATCTATTGGTCTCCATGTGCTGCTCATTGTGTCAATTTGATATTTAAAGATACAGTTTTTGTGTATAATCATAAGTGGCCTCATGCATGGTTGAGACAACGACCTGGATAGACTGAAATTGTTCGCTCAAGAGATACTCGATTTGACACACAATTTATTGCTTTGAAGAGTTTTTATGATCATAAGGAGCATTTGGAAGCTTTGGTTGTAAGTATAGGGTTTAAGAAGTTTTTGAAGGCTGACAAGGGTGAAGAGGTTAAGCAAATTGTTTTAAATAGTGATTTTTGGAATAATTGCCTGATCATTGTCAAGATTATGAGTCCACATATGAGATTGTTGCGGATGTAATTCTGATGAGAAGCCTTCATTAGGCTATGTTTATGAAGGGATGTGGAGAGCAATAAATAGCATAAAGGAGTTATTTAAAAAGGAGGAGCATTTATACAACACCTATGTTGATATTATTAATGATAAGTGGGAGGCTATGTTGTGCAAATGTCTCCACTTGGCTACATTTTTTTTGAACCCTGCATTTCAGTATGACCCACAGAGTCCCTCAAAACAAGAGGGATTGATAGGTCAATTTGATGTTTATGAGAAGCTTTTGCCTAAGTGTAAATGATGTAGTAGATGAAATTACTTTGTTTCGAGAACAAAAAAGGAGCTTCGCAAGGCCGTTAGTTAAAAACATTGTAAAAACTGCTCGACTTGGTATATCTTTTATTAGTTTCTTACTTCATTGTTACTATTAAAGTATTTATTTAATATGGTGCGATTTTAATTTTGTTTATTTTTTTATTTGGTGTATAATTTCTTTTTAGATGAATGGTAGAGGATGTTTGGTGGGAATGCACTAAATTTGCAAAAAGTTGCTATTCGAATATTAAGTCAAACCTCATCATCTTCCCGATGTGAGCGTAATTGGAGTGTATTTGAACGCATCCATACTAAAAAGAAAAATAGGTTGGAGAATCAAAGGTTAAACGATCTTGTCTATGTGCATTATAATTTGTGTTTGCAAAATCGGTAAGAACTTTATTATTTTCTTATATTATAAGTGTTTCTATTTTTTTTATTAATTATATTAATATTATGGTATTTTGTAGTAGGTAAACAAAGAACAAGGCCATATGATCCAATTGACTATGAATGCATTGACAAAATGGATTTTTGGATCATTGAGGAGGAGCCGAGTGGAGAGCTTGATGGTAATGAATTGGAGGAAATGCTTGAGGAATAATTGTCCTAAGGAAGAGGTTGTACAGTAATTTACTTATTTTACTAAAAGATTCATTATCTAATCTTTTATTATTTTACTAAAAAATTATTTATGATTAATTAGATGATGGAGAAGATGAGGTTAATTTATCAAGATTTGATGTTGCATCCTCAAGTGGTAATGATGGTGAAGTACAACGCCAACAAAAAAAATCACCTTATCGATGAAGATGATGAATGAAGACTTTGGATACATCACTTGGATGATTTATGTTGATTAATCTTGTTTGATGTTGTTTAATCTCAGTTGGGTTTATTTGGACTTGGATGTAAGATGTGACAAGACGAGTTTTTCAAATTATCTGGTTAATTATTATTTCATATTTGTTAACTATCAACTTTGGGATGAATGATGAGTTGAATTTTTATTAAATAATAAGGTAAATTTCTAGTTTGGTGGTTATTATTATTATTATTGGGTTTTCTTTATTTTTTTTTTTTATGTGTTTATGATTTTTTTTATAAAAACTTAATTTAATAATTATTACACATTTGTGATGTCATACCGATCGAATCGGTGGTCAAACTGATAACCAGTAAGGCCATCGGTTCGGTGTCCGATCCGATTTTCAGAACATTGGTTCTACATGTCCCTACCTTTAAATACAACCTCTTATGTGTTAGTCAATTAGCTAGATCTTCCAATTTGGCCTTTAACTTTCATCCTTCATGTTGTATATTACAGCACCAGAGGACTAAAGAGGTGGTTGCTATTGGTAGAATAATAGGATTACTATATGTTTTGGATCGAACATCTTTTTATTCACCTTCTAATAAAGCCAGAGCACTTGACCCTGGCACTTACTGTAATAGTTCCTTTTCACCTTACTTGTACTCTTCTGATGTATTTCACAACTGGGCTAGTAGTAATACTTGTAATCCTTTACCTGTTCATGATACTTATAAAGAATTTACAGCGTTCAATAAAATTGATCATACTTCTGATACTTAGCACAAGAGATTGGGCCATAGCTCCACTAGCACCTTATAATACTTAGACTTATTCAAAAAATCTGCACAAGTTGATATAAATCATTGTGAGGTATGTCACATCTTAAAACAACATAGAAAACCCTTCCCTAAATACCAAATAAGCACATCTTCTGTTTTTGAAATTATTCACATTGACTTTTGGGGCCCTTATAGAAGACTATCCATTTCAGGAGCACATTACTTTCTTACCATTGTGGATGATTTCATCAGATGCACTTGGACCTATCTTCTACCCCATAAACAACTTGCTTTTACCACATTAACCACCTTTTTTCAACTTGACATCCACCCAATTCAGTTGTAAAGTCAAAACCATATGGCCAGACAATGGAACTGAGTTCATCAATGATCAATGCCATAAGCTTTTCTCAAAAAGAGGCATCATACATCGAAGAACCCGCCCACATACCCCACAACAAAATGGAGTTGTTGAAACAAAACATAAACATCTCATTGAGATTGCTAGAAGTATCATATTTGAGTCAGTCTTACTTTCAAAATTTTGGGGGGAGGCAATACTTACAACCCCCTACATCATAAATAAATAGCCCACAACCATCTTACAATAGAAAACACCATTTGGAGTCCTCTTTCAAACCCCCCCCCCCCCCCCCCGCGCTTCTAGCCATATCAAGACATTTGGTTGCTTATGTTATGCAGTTGACACAACACCACATAAAAATAAATTTGCTGCCAGAGCACACAAGTGCATATTAGTGGACTATGGTTCAAGTCACAAAGGTTATAAACTCTATAACCTCTTAACTGTCTTTTTCTCAAGTGATATTCAATTCCATGAAGCCATATTCCCCTAAAAGCAATCTCAACCTATTTCTATTAACTATCCCACATCGAATAAATACTGAGATGTGGTCTATCTTATAAAGGCTCGAGCAAGCCTCACTTCATAAACTAGCTTTTGGGATTGAGTTAGGCCCAAGCCCCTAATATTTTGCGCACGGTATCAGAGTAGGCTAGGTCCTACATTATTAATTAGGCTCCCCGCTATGCTACTTTCATGCTCCAGGTTGTTTCCTGTATATTCGGGCCTGGGCGTGAAGGGGGCGTGTTAACTATCCCACATCGAATAAATACTGAGATATGATCTACCTTATAAAGGCTTGGGCAATCCTCACTTCATAAGCTAGCTTTTGGGGTTGAGTTAGGCCCAAACCCCTAATATTTCCACACTTCACAATTTCTCAACATTTTTAGTTCAAGAATTAATCACGTTTCTATTAATCATATTAAGTAGCGATTTTTCTTCACGGGTGTATGATAGTGTAGGTGAGAATGCAGAGGATCTCCTCTCTTGATGTATAAATATCAATGCTCCAACAAACTTCAGTGGAGTATGATGAAGATGAATGTAGAAATTCTTCTTTCAAGTTGTTCTTCGATAATGCATCTCAAAATTTCATATTATATGACAGCTTAACACATGCTTAGCACAGTTTAACTAATTCAAAGAATTCTTAATAATTGCTAAGCAGTGTTCGAACATATCCAAGCATAAGATTGTGATTGTTTATGCGCAACTGGAACTAAAATATCATACTTAAAACTTGTGGTGTTACCATTGTTTTAATAAATGATGCTGCTATGGCTATCGCCCAAGCCTTGTCCTCTAATTAGTTACAAGTTAAGTAAAATTTTCCTCCAATGTTTTCCATTAAAAAAAAAAGTAATAATAACTAGTATATTGGATGCACTAAATATGTGTGTAAAATAAAACTAAATTGTAATATAATGAAATGGTTAAATTAAAAATGAAGTTTTTATTGAACATGTATAAATATGTGTGTATATATTAACTGTTTTTATTATTGATACTATCTTTTCAACTATGTTTAATATATTGACTTTATTTATTATAAGTGAAAAACCAAAATTAAAGTAAGATTAAAATTTATGATTAAAAAAAATTAGAAAAAAAAGTAAAAGAAGATTTTGGAAAAAGGAATGTGAGAGATGAAACAGAAAAGAAAATAGAAAAGGAAAATTGAAAATATGTTAGAGACATGAGAGAGAGAATAATAACTAAAAATTTTATACCTACAATTATTCTAATAGGGGTACTTTAGAGAGTTCAAAATTACACATACCAAATAAAAAGTCAAAGAGATTTTCACTTAATATATGGTATAGATAATAATCATAATAATTAATGGGATGATTAATTTAATTTTTATTTAATTACAATTAAGTGAGTATGATTGCTTAATTGAAATAAAAAGATAAAATAACATCATTAGATGTCACCCCATTGGTTAATAATTCATTACAAATTTAACGATATGCGCTAAAAAAATTATATTTCATTATAAATTTTGTTTGTTATAGCTCCGTGCCTCCATCACTAAATATTTTTATCACTTATTGTTATTTTAGTTCCACTTAATAGATTTTAGATAGAAATTCATGATAGAATTATATCCATCACAAATATTTAATTTGTTGGTGAAAAGGTTAAATTCACGGTAATCGAATCAAATCACGTTACTTGTTTGTGGGTTCATTTTTCACAGACAAAAAAAAAACATCAAATCAAGTACACGTTGTTTGCGACCTTCGTTGCGGCATTCATCGAATTTTCAGCGTACGATTTGAAATCAAGTTGTGGAACCTACGAATCACGTTATTAAAAATCAAATCAATTTCTATGAAGATCAAACCATCAAATCCGCTCCCGAAGCATTTGAATTTCTAAGTTTTTAGTCCATAAAGGAAGAATCAAGCGATCAAATTGAGATTGTACCCTGCATTCTTTTATTTAATTTTTGAAATTCAATTTGTATTATCTTTATGTTTTTTAATTCAATAGACATCAAAATTTGTGTTATAGTCAACGTAAACCCTGTGGTTGTAAAAACCAAGTTTGCGAGACCTTCCAAACATGGGGTGCACTTAACGCATGTGTAGTGAAAATTTTGATTCGTTTTTATGCTATAAAAATGATATTTTGACCCTCAAAACTCCTAATATTTGAAGGACCCATGTTAGTCTCTTTCCCCAAATTCAAAGCCCTAAAACGACTAATCTCTACCAAGCTTCAATGGCTTCTCCGAGTGCTTCTCAAAGAAGACGTCCATGCCAAGAGCTTGAAGTCCGTTATAAGTCGATCTTGCTTGTTATTGTCACATGAAGCTTGCCATACGAGTTTTCAAAACAATAACGAAACCAAGAAGAGGTTTGTTATATTATTGTTGTAATGGAATAGATCACAAATGCAATTTTTATGAGTAGTTGAAACTTATGCGTACTTGTTGGCAACCGTCTGACAAGCCAATTGAATTGGATGATATGGAAGATTGCCGTTCAATTCCGGACTTAGATGAAGTCCCTTTTTAAATTTCAAGTGTTGATGCTTGATCCCATAATATTGTGGGCAATAGGAATAATTTTCAGATTTCTTGGGTTATTTGTGCTGCTTTGTTCATCATAGTACTTGTGCTGCTATTGAAAATTTGATTTTTGTTCATTTTATTAAGTGCGGTAATTGTTAGTGTTGGCTAATGGTACATCTAATTTTGTGGAGTACTTGTATTAGGAGTTGTATTATGGGTAACATGAGTTATATCTTGAATATTAAAGTTTTCACATATTTAATATTTGCTCAATGATATAAAAAATATTTAGTGACATCGTCTTAAAAAATATTTGGTGACATCATTGGATATAATACAATTATAGGTTCTTATATGACTTGAATGGTATGATGGAGAATATAGCCAGGGTAGAAGGCTCAATATGTAAAGTGTACTTAAATCAAGAATCATCCTATTTCACATCTTATTATTTCGAAAGCCACATCTAGTCGAAGAGTAAAAGAGTTCGGCTTAACGAGGATGATGGAAGTGTTGAAGAAATACCCGACACTATGTCTGTTTTCAATCAATCTGGTAAGCCTGGTGATAAACGTGATGAGAGATTTTTGAACAATGAGAAGTTGTTAAGAACTAGTTCGTACCTATCATCAAGTAAGCAATTACACATCCTAATTAATTGCAATGAGTTCGTACTTGTCATCGAGTAAGTAATTAACAACTATTATAAATACGTCAATAATTTCATAAAATCCTAACTCCCAAAATGTTTACTTCAATATGATTTACATGATACCAAAAATAATATTGCAAATTAAAATTTTTCCATGGCCAAATTGAAATTTAAAAAAAACTAAAGTTTAGCCACGCCACATTTGGCCACAAATATTTTCTATGGCCAAATTCGTGGCTAACTTTTTTAGCCACGGATTTTTGCCAAAATCCTTGGCTATTCACTATTTTCTAGTAGTGTCATGTTGTCCATACATGTTCAAAAAGCATTCACCATCCACTTGACAAAAAGAAATAGGGACCATCAAAGATTTTGTCCATACATGAATAAAAGCCTTTAGTCAACAGAAATAAAAACATTCGCCTACTCCGATAACAAAATATATATTTTGCAAAACATATCATAAACACCAAACCACAAGCACAAAATTCAGTTTTAGTATTTCACGGCCGCCATACCCTCCTTTGTTTTGCATTATCTCTTATGTTCTCCACGACTTGCGAAAGTGGTGGCTTTCTTATCCTTATCCTTCTTGTTGTAGTGCTTGAAGAGGGATTTGATAGAGTTGATGCCATATTTATTTGAGGAGCTACTAGAGAATGAGTTGGTTGTATCCAAAAAATTCCAAGTAAAGCTCCAGATCTTGTTATCAGAATTTTATTTTGTAAAATTGATGGAAGTTGAACATGAAAATACATGATGACTAGATCTAGATCTAGATGCAATGGTGGATGTCTATGCCTCATTTTGCGAACCTCTTGATGCACCAACAAAAGTTTGTTTTGTTACACCTTCCTGTGAAAAATTTTAGTTAAACATGGCTAAAGAAAATTATTACACATTTTAAACAAAAATTATTACATTCACTTTATAGAATTTGGATTGAGGATTTGCCTCCAACATTAAAAAAAAAATGTATTACTCTCTACATCAATGCTCTGTATAGGCCTAGGTAACTCCATATTACATATAGTGATGTATTTTAAATTCTACAGCAGTACATTACTTTTCCCACATATAATTTCTACCAATCTTGCCTCCATTGACTTCTTAGGCAACACAAAGTAAAATGCAAAGTTGGGGCATTTCCTACCTCTATCTTTGTATAACAAAAATCATTTCAGCTCATTGAAATTGTCCAAGTTTACATATAACCCCCCTGGTCAGTCGGTTCCCGATCAAAATTTGCTGACTCTAACAAAATTTTTTTATGAAAACTTGAAATTACTCTTACCCTACCTTTCGTACCTTTTTATATTCCATTGGGTGCCATTTGTAATATTTTAAAACTTATAAGGGGTTGGTTGTAATATTTGTATTTTTTAGGGGTGGTAAATGTAATTTTTTGGGCAAACTTCTGTGTTAAAAAATAGCCATTGTAGCTAAAAAAAATTGCTACTCCTTTTTTTTTTTTTTAATTTTGATCATTGCTCACAAAAAGGCTATATATTTATGTTGCTTAGTTGGATTTTTCACTACACTTTTCATAAATGGGTCTTCTAGTTCTTCTTATATGTTTGGGTTGAGATATAGAACATAAAATTACCAAAAGTTGCATTGTGGTAGGAAAACTGCTATTAAGGTTGCGGAGACATCGACAAACAACAAGAAATTATTCTATTGATGTCCAATACATGGTTTCTCACATTAGCGCTATCCGTTTATGGTGGAAAAAGGAAATGAATATATGGGGTTCATCCAAGAAAGAGACAACCCTAACGAGTAATGAGGAAGAAGCAACAAGCTTAATGACCACAAACATTGTACCTACTTAACTTGGAGATGGAAGTATTATTTATAACCTTATAGCTTTGAACCTTGTTTTACTTGTTGTATATTTGATATTGTATCTAGTTTTGCAAAGTGAGATACCAACATATGTATTTCATTATGTATTATTTTATGAAATTTCAATGCTAATTCATGAAAATAAATTTATAACTTCGTAGCATACTCAAATATGCCAAATTTATGGCTTCTTAGCATACTCGAATATACCAAGGGGGTATATGTAGTTTTCCAATTCGTTAAAGTGTTGGTAATACTAATATTTTTTGAGGGACCAATTGTAGTTTCAAAACTTCAGAGAGTTAGTAGATATAATTATCCCCTTTTTTTAATAACAAAAAAGAGTACAAGGGTAACTATGTCATTATAAACCTCAAATTGTTGGGTTATTTTATGATTTTTTTTTAAATTATAAAATGTAAGGGTAGAACCGAAAGTTTAGGAAAAATTCATCAGGAATCGGTTGACCATGAGGGGTATATGTAATTTTCAAATGTGTTAAAGCAAGTGTTGATAATATTGAAAAATTTTGGAAGACCAATTATAGTTTTGAAACTTTAGAGGGACAATAGATATAATTATCCCTAAAATTTATATCATATGTTTGACAATTGACAATACAAGAAAAAAAAAGCTGGTGACAACATACAAAGTGATGACATGAACATTATCATCACTTATGACATCAAGTTATAAAAAAAAATGTTTTGTTATAAAAGTAATTTTTGCAAAGTAAACAATGACAAAATTTGCAAAAATTATTGCTTTCGATAATTAGTGACATCTATATAGTGATGTAGGATAAAGTAAAGCTTGATGATTAAGTGAACTTATTTAAGAAGGTGGTTGAATTAGACAACAGGATTTTTGAACACTTTTAAAAATTAGAGCAATGACTACAAATCATGTCAAAGCAGTGCATTGAAATTTTGTATAAGCGCAACGAAATATATAAATATGGTGTCAAATGTCAATCCTTTTTAGTTTTCTTTACAACTTTTACCATATTTTGTTAATATCAGTTCAAGTACAAGTGAGAAATTATTCAAAATATTAAGTAAAAGCGAAAGCAATAAAAGATTCAAAGATGTATTATGGTTCACCCAGCGAGCTACGTCCACTCCCTAAGTTTTCACTTAGGATTGAACATATTCCACTAAAATAAGTTAGTACTAATACAATACATATAACAGTGAAACAAATGGATATAAGAGAGTTTAGAAATTTCTCGTTCAAATAGAAACCGATTCGAAGACTTCCAACTCCTTGAGGATGAAACTGTCTGTCTCACTCTAATGAGAAATTCCAGGGCCACCACTTGTTCCAAAGACCATTGCAGGACAGGGCATGATAGATGACAAACAGCCTCGGAGCTCACAAATTCCATGTGGGACAATATGGACACCTCTCTCACAACAGCACTACAACACTTGAACACCTTCAAAGATCCTTTTAGCGGAGATCCCCTTTCTTTACTATGTGGTTCCTCAGAAAGACCAGCAATAAAGGTTTTGTACTTGATCCTTTTTCTCCGCGAACTGTACCTCAAAAGAACACGTGCACACAAGGCTCTGTACTTAAAATCCTCTTTCTCTTAAAATGGTACCTCAAAAGGACAAGTAACAAAATACTAGAAACCCTAGCACAAAGTTCTATGTACGTCTCAGCTATTAAGATCCAAAGCTACAAGAGTTCTTTACAAATACAGAAGAAATTGAAATCGCTTGTGATGTCGTTACAAAATAATAAAAACTCTTTTATATAAATACTCCTACACCTAACGGCTAAGTAGAATTAAAAATGGAAGGAGCCGTTAGGTCTAATTCTTGAGACCAGATTTGGAGCACTGTAAGATCAATTAGAATTTTTCCTATTTACATCATAAACATGTATATATATATATTGATAAATATGTGTATTGGCAATATAAGAAAAGATATTAAGTGCTGGATTATATATGATTCAAGTCAAGTTACACCAACCAAAAAAGGAATGATCTTGTTTTTGAAAATGCAATCTTATAAATAAAGTATGATATCATTAGAACTGTATTTGTTATTGTCAAAATCAATTTTTGTGACAAAAGAGGTCAATAGCGAGTTAATAACCATGAAAATTTTGTTGCAAATCATAGTGACAAATTTTAATTTGTTACAAGTTGAACTATAGAGATATTACTAATCATCAATGATGGTAGAAGTACTAGAAATTCATTATTGTCTAGTCGTATTATATAATAAAATGAAGCTATTGTCGCTTAATATATAATATTAATGACAAGGTCATAATTTTTTATTATTTAAAATATATTTATTAGTTACAATTATAACATTGATACCTAATTTCTTGTCACCAATATAATATTTTTTGTAGCGCGATATTTCTCTTTCCATGCTTTTTCTTGTCAACTTCATTCAATTTTTCTTTTTCGTTTTAATTTACTTGAATTAAGTTAGATCGCCATATTTGTGGGAATTTAAAGATGATAGATGGGCATTCGAACGTGAATGTTAGACCTGCTCATCTAGTGTGACGAAAGTGATGCATAAAATATAAAAGCTCATGCTATCGGAACAGCTAAGCTTAATGTTACAAAAGATTACTTTAATTTATTTTTATGCTAAAATATACTGTAATTTTCTTGATATGAGGTAAAGTGATAAAGTAATATGACTATGAATTATTCTCAAAATCGTCAAACACGTTATTTGTTTTGACATGGTCGGATCTGCTTTGGCCACGTGGACATCAGCTCAGCTCACACGTCGGATCCAGCGTAGCGCGTACCGCCATTCTCCTGTTGCCACGTGTCATGCCTAGCTCGATCAGGCCTCATTACGCCTCCTCGGGCCATTCTGTCTGGTCGGCCTATTTTGGTCGGAGTTCATCACGCCTCATCGGGTTCACGACATCCTCGATGGTCGATCCCATCCCATCCTCGAATTCATCCTTTGACAGCCGTCTTCAGAAGCGGACGAGACTGACGCGCCCGCGGCGCGTGTCGAGACCCACTCCAACAACTATTAACAGAGCTGGGCCGATCTAACCCTAGTCCGGCCCACCCGTTTTTGATTATTATAAATGGTGTAACACCACTAATCATTGGGTAAGCATTATATTAAACCCTTATTACACCCATCTTTACCTTCCGACTGTCTACTCGAATACTGACTTGAGCGTCGGAGGGTCTTCGCCGGAGACACTTCCGGCTAGCCTCACGTGTGTTCCATCCTTGCAGAATAGGACCCAACCAGCTTTCATACTCTCCTGATCGGACTTTGGACTGGGCCAAACATCCTTACACGGAATCCATCTTGCTCGGAGTCAACGTGTCCTGCGAACCAAATCCGACCGCATCATTTTGGCGCTAGAAGGAGGGCTGCTATTCAAGCAAGTGAGAAAATGGTGAACACGCGAAGGACTGGAACAGATTCGGGGGTCCCACAATCCACTAATCCTCTCCCCGAGATCTACACTGCCCCGCCCCAGCCGGTTCCGCAAGTCACCGGGCCGACGCCTACACCTCCCGTCGGACAAAACCTTGTCATCCTATCGACGGACCAGTTCAATACACTCTTACGCGAGCTTAGGCTGGGGAACCCAGACCCCGCTCCAGCCGCAGCAGCAGAAGACCCTCACTCGATGAGGGAGGAATTTCGCCCCTCGCGAGGTTCTCGGGCGGCCAACACCGAGCGGGATGATGCGCTGGTGCGCGAACGGATCCCCGCCGCAAGGGAACCCCGAAGAGAAAGACAGCCCCCACCTCCTCGTCTCGCAGAGGAAGTTGACGAGTCCTCCGTAGGGCCATCCACGGGTAACCCTGCCCGGAGTCATAGAGAGCGCCTGGAGGAAATATCCCACCAAGCCACTGAGATCCAGCGCAGGATAGACGAGGTCCACCGCGGCTAGAGATCTCGTGACGACGTCGGGGAGCTTTCGCACCGGATGGAAGACCTCAACCGGAAGCTCGAGGAGGTATCTTACCGCTCCGGGCATGGATCGGCACAGTAATACTTTGTGCCCGACGAAACAGACCCGCTCTATGCAGACCTTCAACGGGCCCGAGCACCCAGAGGGGTCCTAATCCCGACCGACCTGCCCCGATACAATGGTGAAACTGATCCCAAAGAGCACCTCATACAATTTAAACACGCCATGCGTGTACACATGATCGATAATGATTTCGCAGCAAAATTGCTGGTCACGACTTTCCAAGGCGTGGCCTCGCAATGGTACGTACGCCAAGCCCCCGGTTCGGTCAGTAGCATCGCCGATTTGGCAATGAAGTTTGTCAACCATTTCCAGACGAAGAGCTTGGCAAAATTGCCTCCATCCCACCTGCATAAGATCCGGCAAAGGGATGGTGAACCTTTGAGGGACTTCTTTAACCGATTCAACACCGAGCTGCTCAAGGTCGAGAGCGTCCAGATGGACTTCCTCCTCGACGTGATCATGGGGGCCATCCGAAACCAAGCGTGCTCGGACCACTTGGCCAGGAAGCGCCCCGCCACCATGGAGAAAGTCATATCCATCGCCCAACAATACATGAATGTCGAGGGCATGAGGTTTAAAAGGAGGCCAGAGGTTGGGGAAAGGAAGGACCGCCGACGGGACAACGACCTCACCCCATTGGTAATGTCGAGGAAAGAGATTTTTGCCACCATCAATGCCAGTGACCCGACGATATTACGGAGGCCGAGGAAAGTCCAGGATAAAGATGGAGCACCACCGAGGGGAAACAAATATTGCGCGTTTCATAAACAAGTAGATAATCATGACACCGAGGGCTGCTATGCCCTCAAAAAAGAAATACAGCGCCTTATCGACATGGGCCGCCCTGAGATCAAAAAATACGTGAAAAAGAAAGGACTAGGGCCACCAACACAACTCCCCGTCCTCAGTGGACGATGAATACGGATCACCGAAAAGAGATAGATCTCGATCTCCTCGAAGAGATTACACGCCTTCGGCTCGGGCCGACAAACAACCTACCACACAGGACAATCTCCCGATCACGGGGGTGATCCACACCATTGTGGGAGGCCCGAGTGGAGGAGACACTAAAAACGGGAGAAGACAGGTGGAGAGGCGCCTCGACCAAGCCCGATACCGTATCGAGGAGCGCTACTACCACGAGAGGCTGCATGTCAACACCATATCAGAGGCAGGGTCGCCGACGTCGGAGTCACTCGAATTCTCCGACCGTGATCTTATGCACATCCCGAAGACAAAAGGCCTCGAAGATATGACGGATTACCCAATGCTCATTAATCTGGATGTGGCCAACTATTCCGTGGCGAAGACCCTGATCGACAATGGGAGCTCTGCCAACATCATTTTCGCCAGCACCTTCGCCAAAATGGATCTGGGAGGATACACGCTCTCTCCCGTGCAGACCCCTCTCGTCGGGTTCGGGGGGTCCGAGGTGGTCCCTCTCGGAATGATCCAACTCCCCACCTCGCTGGGGGAGGCCCCGAGAAAGAAGATGATGATGGTCTAGTATCTGATAGTTGATGCCCCGTTCGCCTACAACATCATCCTTGGGCGACCCGCTCTTAATGCATTTTGGGCGGTGGTGTCCACATATCATTTGAAGATGAAGTTTCCAACCCCCGCTGGGATCGGGCAAGTGACGTGCCGAATTCTGGATGCTTGGAAATGCTATACGGCATCCGTCGAAGGGAGGAAGATCCCGGCACCCCGACCCGAAAACGCGAACGCCCAGCACATCAACATTCCCGAATCCTCCGAAATCGATCCAGCGAAGAGGAGGAGGCTCGAGGAAGAAAAGATAACGCCGGCTGAAGACTACAAGACTGTCGAGCTCGTGGAAGGAGATCCGACTAAGACTACCAGGGTCGGGACGAGTCTTGGTTCGCACCAGAAAGTAATGCAGATCAACTTTCTCCGTTCTAACGTCGATGTCTTCGCCTGGAAGGCTTCGGATTTCCCGGGGATCGACCCTGAAGTAATCGTCCATTGCCTCAATGTGGACCCCACGGTCAGGCCCGTGAGACAGAAGAAGAGGATATTTTGTGAAGAGCGTAACCAGATCATAGACGAGGAAGTCAATAAGCTGCTCGACGCTGGGTACATCATCAAAATCCAATACACCGAGTGGCTATGCAATGTGGTCGTGGTTCCTAAAGGGAACGAATGATGGAGGATGTGCAACGATTTCACCGACCTCAACAAAGCCTGCCCGAAAGACCACTACCCCCTTCCACGAATCGACCAGCTTGTCGACTCAACAGCGGGATGTGAATTGATGAGCATGATGGACGTCTTCCAAGGTTATTATCAAATCTACATGGCCGAGGAGGATCGAGGAAGGACATCATTTGTCGTCTCGACCGGGACGCACTGCTTCCTCGTGATGCCCTTTGGGCTAAAGAACGCGGGCGCTACGTACCAGAGGCTGGTGAACCTTATGTTTAAGGAAGAGATCGGCATGACCGTCGAGGTCTATGTCGACGACATGATAGTGCGCAGCGAGAGGGAATCTGATCATTTGGAGCATCTTGCTCGGGCATTTGGCGTTCTCCGGAAGTATGGTCTAAAACTCAATCCCAACAAGTGCACGTTCAGGGTGCGTGGAGGTAAGTTCCTCAGATACATCGTCAGTCATCGAGGAATCGAGGCCAACCCTTCTAAGATTCGGGCCATCCTCGACATCGGGCCGCCCTGCTAGGTGAAGGAGGTCCAAAGGCTGGTAGGGCGCATAGTTGCCCTCAACAGGTTCATATCCCGCTCGGCCGACCGGAACCTCCCCTTTTTCAAAGCGCTTCGGGTGGTCCCTGATAGGAAATGGGCCGAGTGCCAACGCGCGCTCCTCGAGTTGAAAGGCTACCTGACCGAGCCTCCCCTTTTGTCAAAACCAGTTTCGGGGAGACCCCTCCACATCTACTTAGCGGTATCTTCGAACGCCATCAGTTCAGTCCTGGTAAACGTGGACGGCCGCGTCCATCGCCCGGTGTATTATCTAAGCAAGCTGCTCTAAGGCCCTGAACGGAATTACCTTGAGATCGAGAAGCTGGCCCTCGCACTGGTCCACTCAGCCCGGAAGTTGCGGCAGTATTTCCAGGCCCACACTATCATAGTCCTGACCAACGAGCCATTGAAACAGGTCTTGACTAAGCCCGACGTTTCAGGTCGGCTGGTGAAGTGGGCCGTCGAGCTGGGGGAATTCGACATTCAGTTCTAACCGCGCACAGCCATTTGTGCCCAAGTACTGGCGGATTTTGTTGTGGAGCTGGCTTCGCGGCCTGAGGCCGAACAAAAGACCCCGTAGACCCTTATGGTCGACGGATCTTCCACGAACTCCGGGGGCGGAGCGGGAGTTTACCTACGGGATGAGCTCGGCAATGAGCTTGATTTCGCCATCCGCTTGGAGTTCCCGGTCTCCAACAATGAGGCAGAGTATGAGGCTCTGCCAGCAGGAATGAAGATAGCCCTAGATAAAGGTGTAGGCGAACTCATGGCCTTAACCGACTCGCAGTTGGTAGCCGAACAAGTCAACGGGAATTACGACACCTGGGAAGCATCAATGACCAGGTATCTCGAAGAGATAAATAAGTTGAAGGGGCAGTTCGTCAAGTTCACGCTGGAACAAATCCCCCGAGCAGAAAACGACAGGGCGGATCAACTATCGAAATTGGTCAGCTCGACGAAAGGCACAACGGAAAGGTGTATAACGGTGTTGAGCTTGCCATCCCCTTTAATCGGGACAGGAGCAGAGCGTGGAGTGCTCGCCATCGAATACTCGAAGGGCTGGATGGCAGAGCTGGTCGCCTATCTGAAGGACGGGATTCTCCCCAAGGACCCCGTTGAAGCTAAAAGGCTCCTACGACAGGCCCCGCGTTACGCCTTGGATGGACAAGGGCGCCTGTTCAGGAAAAGCTTTGATGGGCCTCCTCGACGATGTTTGAGCAAACAGCAGGCGAAGGAAGTAATCGAGGAGATACATATGGGGTGCTGCGGAAACCATACCGGACCGAGGGCCCTGGCCAAGAGGGTATCCCGAGCGGGGTTCTTTTGGCCTACCCTCGTAGAGGATTGCTTCAATTTCATCCGAAAATGTCGGACTTGCCAGATGCACACCAATCTTGTTCACCAACCCGCTGCACCCATGGTGAACGTAGAAATCTCATGGCCATTCGACCAGTGGGGAATAGACATCCTGGGACCATTTCCTCAGACCCCCGGGCAGAGGAAGTTCGCCATGGTGGCCGTCAAATACTTCACGAAGTGGGCCGAAGCAGAAGCCGTTGCCAAAATCACAGATTCAACTGTCAAAGTTTTCATTTGGAAGAACATTATCTGCCGCTTCGGACTCCCCAGGGTCATCATCTCTGACAACGGGACCCAGTTTCAAAGCCATCGGGTGAGGGAATGGTGCTCTAGCCTCAAGATCGAGCAGCGGTTTACCTCCGTAGGGAACCCTCAAGCAAACGGGCAGGTCGAGGTTACTAATCGGACGATTCTCCACGGACTCAAGACAGCGCTGGCAGACGCTCGGGGCAACTGGGCCGACGAGCTCCCGGGCGTCCTCTGGGCTTACCGGACCACTCCCCGAACTGCAACGGGTGACACACCATACTCCTTAGTATACGGATCTAACGCCGTCATACCTGTTGAAGTGTTACATCCCTCTGCACGGGCAGCACACTTCGATGAGGTCGCCAACATCAATGCCCGCCTGTTCGAACTTGATTTCGTTGACGAGAGAAGGTGCGTTGCTAAGCAGAAGATGGATAACTTCAGAGCATCCACTGCTCGCGCATACAATCGCCATGTCCATCCTCGTGCATTTCAAATTGGGGACCTGGTGTCTAAAAAGGTGGAAGTCTCCCGCCCATCCTCGTGCATGTTCTCGTGCATATTTCAATTTTTCATATCTATTAAATTAAAATTTTATGATAACAATATTACAGAGGGGAAAAAAAAGAATTAATATTGTTGATAAGTCAACCTAAGTAGGTGCTAGTTGTAATATTAGTATAACCTCAGGGGGGTTTTGGTAATTTTTGAAACCACAGGGGATTTCTCGTAAATTAGCCTAATCTCAGGGTGGTCAATGTAAATCACCCAAAAAAGGGAAAGGGGTATTTTCGAAAATTCGAATAAGTTTGTAATATTTTTGAAACCTTAGGGGGTTTTTGGTAATTTTTAAAAAAAAATGGAGTTTTTCGTAAATCAGCCAAACCTCAGGGGTGGTCAGTATAATTTTTCCTACATTAATTATGTCAGTTTTTAAGTAGTGTAAAAAATTTAAAATAGAAAAAGAAAACAGTGTTGAGATTCTTTATTGTTCCTGTTTAACTACAAATGAAGCACGATAAAAGGAAAAAAAAAACAAAAAGAATAATAACGACGTGTAAAAGTTAGAAATGCTTTAGAAAACACGTTTAGGATAATAATTATTGATCATCAAGAAGTAGTTAGTTAGCGACCAACTCTTTTTCCTGCATTCATACCGATTAAGACAGCTTTAGACATGCTAAGCACGTTTAACGTTTCTTTATCCTAAACTATTCGTAATAATTGCTAAGGTGTGTGAAAACGCCTGCCGTTCTTTGATTTTGCGTAAAATCCCAGCATTTTAATTACTGAATTGAATCGGGTGGGTAGATATCATTTTTTTTCGTCGGATAATTACTTAACGATAGATCAATTTTACTTTCATTAGTTACGATTTTCTCACATATAGTCCCGTATCTAAAGTCATCAATTTAGCCCCCAAAAAACAAAATAATGAAAATAAAAATTGCTTCCATCTTTCCCTCTCATGAAATACTTACTAATAATGGCCGTTAGTAGATAGACATTCGGAGACAATTTTATAGATGGAAAAAATTTATCTCCAATTTTTATAAATAATAAATTAAATGATAGAGCCATCGCAAATTCATCACGAAAGGTCAGGAAACGAAAAAGAAATATCAATTAGAGACGATTTGCGAGGGATTGTCCGTCTCCGTCTAATTTTTCAAGAATTAGAGACGATGTTTTCTATCACTAAACGTTTGTCTCTAAAATCTACTTCTGACGGCCGTAGTTAAGCATGGGACTGAGAAAAGAGGCATGGGACGAATGTGATACCATTTTTAGTTAACTTATGAGATCCCATATAAGAATGTATCAAGATTAAGTAAGGACTAAGGACTAAATGTGGATCTTTAAGTATTTTTAAAGGAGCACGACAAGTTGGAATAATGTAAATGTGGATGGTATATACCTTCCAAAATTATGGCACAATTATATAACAAAAGATCCAAAATAGCTCCGAACTCTTGAGTCTTGAACTAATTCTTTCAAATATAAATACGTCTTAATCAATCAAGTCTTAATTACTTTGCAAAAAACGAAAAGTCTGCGATATAATCTCTCCAAGAAATTAATCAATCAAAAGACACCCAAAACTGGTTCACGGGCTAATTAATTTCTTTTTGTATTGAAAACAGTACGTGAGCCAAGATACGTCCGTGTACCCTTAAATTATATGTGGCTCCGCCATAATTCAAAAATGTGACCTCTTTGTGAAAAATAATGAATCATATAAATGGACAGTTCAAATAAATACAAAAGAAATTTTATTTTTTTATCGTATATATATATTTTTTATTATTTATTTTAACCATCTATCAAATATATACGCCATGTATTTAACGATGTAACAAAAAATACAAATTTATTATATAATAATAATAATAAATAAATAAAAAAAGATCCGAACTACCTCACACTGCAAGTGGTGTGCTATGATGCATCATACTTATGTGTGTTTTTTCTTTAAAAATTTTATTTTGTTATCTTTATCGACAGCCATCGATCGTCACTCAAATTTGATTAATTTATGTATTTTTCTAAAAATTTGAAATTCCAAGCAAACCCCCACGCGAAGTACCTCTATAATTAAGTTATTAATTTCGTGCAAGACCAATAAAATACATATCCAGATGAACTTTGATACAAATAAAAATATGATTAGCGTGCATGTTTCGTAAGTTCAATCCAAATCTTCTAAGTAAGATTACATTAGTAATCAGTCAAATAATTAATTTTCGACAACTCATCCAGTTTATTGCATTATAATAATATTAATCTTTGGGGACCGCATTATATGACAGCTTAACACATGATAAATTTAAACAAGCATAAGATTACTGTGATTGTTACCATTGTTTTATTATAAATTTATATCTTGACTGGAAATTCAGCAGATTTTGTGGATATGTCTTATTTATGCGAGCTTATACGTTATTGTTTGCAATATTTTATTAATAATTGATGATGTCATTGTACATAGGGACGGAGTCAGAAATTTTTATTTGGAGTAGGATCAAATTTTAATTTATAAAATAATAAAAATATTTCTATGACCTAAGAGAGGGCAAAATTTTGAATTTTTTTTTAAAAAAAAATACGAATAAATTTTAACTCGATATAAATTCAAATTTGAGGGGGCGATTGCCTCCTCCAGCCGCCTTTGGCTCTGCCCGGTTAGACGGATTATTGGTCGAAATATCAACATAAAGATGCAATTATTTGTTATAGAAAAACTTGGGTTATTCTCTATTTTTCGTTCTTTTGTAGCTAGCCCATTTTGAAGTTCATTGGATGGATTATTGGCTGAAATACCAATATAAAGATGTAATATTCTTTTCATTCTATTTTTTGTTCTTTTATAGCGGTCATAAACTAGATGGTCGTTTTTAAGTATTAGAATGTTATTAGAAAAAAAGAAAAGGAGAAATTTTGATTGAGGAAAAAAATCTGATAAAAGAAAATCTAAAATAAAACTAAATTTTAAACCAAGATGGGAAAATCTCATTTTTTGTCTCATAAGTTACATCTTGTTCAAATATTTTAGTACCATGCGGTCCCTTACAAACTTCGGGAGTATTTGCAATTACTTAAAAAAAAAAACACTTTGTTACTTTTAATTTTAAAAAAGTTATTTTGAATGTTTGGTTATACAATTTCTGCTTAAATTAAATTGAAAAAAAAGCAGAAGTTAGAAGAAAGCGACTTCTATCAACTTAAAAGTAAATAAATTGAACTTTTTGAACTGTTAACTATCAACTTTTAACTGTTTTTCACTTTTATTTTCAAACACTCAACACTTTTATTATCATCTTCTAATTGATTCTTACTTTTATTTTCAAACACTCCACACTTTTATTATCATCTTCTAATTGATTCTCACTTTTATTTTCAAAGACTACCAACTTTTATTACTTAACTTTTTTTTAACTTTTTCAAATGCAATCCCAAATACCCTCTTAATGCGTACACAATTTTCACTTGCTTTTTCGATTGAAAATTTAAAAAAAGTTTGCTGATAAGCTAACGCCAAGATAAAAAAAAAATGTTATGAGATGAAATTCGAGACAAATACACATTTTGGTACCACAATTAAATAAAAACATAATTTATGAGATGAAAAATGAGATTTTCCCAGCCAAGACATTATCAAATCTCTGTTGTTGTAGAAATTCATCGAACTTTTTACTGTCCCAGTAGATTGATTTGCTATAGTGCATGAAATCAATAATTAAAGAACATGTGAATTGTGTGTAGCATCACACAATTATATATTATCCGACAAACTTAAAAATTGATGGAGAAAAATCATGGAAACATGAAACACATGGGATTATAAATTAGTGGACTCTCAGCTGGTGTGGGGAAGACGTGTTCCCATTATTACTTACCAAACATCATCATGTGGTGTACCATTAATTTAATTTAATTTAATTTTGTCCTCTTCAAAACGTGATATTTTTTTTTTTAAAAAAAATAGACTGTTTAGAGTTTGTACGAAATTTATTATTTAATTATTAGATTGTAAGTTGTCGGTGCTCTTAACCATAGATTGTAGGCACGCAAACAAGGCCAGCCTCCAATTTCCTCTAATTTGGGATGTTTCTGTGGAAAATTAGTACAGGTCTGAACCAAATAATTAAATTGTATTATTATTTATATTTTGATTTTTTGAATATGAATTAATGATATAGCACAATGTGAATCTTATAATATATGGATAGAGACCCACACTCGATGAATGAATTTTTTTTTCTTCTTTTTGTAGGCTCAAATTCAAATTTGAATTAAATAAAACGAGGAATGACGAAACATTTCTAACTCAATTTTGATTGGCTCGAATTAGTGTTTAATTCATATGGTCGCTTAAATACTTCAATTAGAGATGGAGCGAAGGGGGGCTAGAAAGGGCAGCCCCCATCCCCCCCCCCCCCCTCCCCTCCCCTCCCCTCCCAATTTCAAATTTACGTTAAATTAAAATTTATATTTATTTTTTTTTAAAATTTTGAATTTTGTCCCCTAAATTATAAAAATATCTTTAATATTTTATAAAAATATGACATCATCCTCTCAAATCAAAAACTCTGGTCCCGTCCCTAGCTTCAATTATTTTATTCTGTTGAGTTGACAACAAAAACTATTAAAAAAAAAAAATCTCAAGTCGACCAATAGGAATTAATTATCTTGAGCTGAAATTCATCGACTCAAGTTTGCTTGTTAAGCTAGCGAATCGGCTCCATTTATTTGCAGAAAAATCCTTTACTTTCAATCAGACTTATTACGTCTAAGATGAATACAGAAATACACTAAAGAAAGGATGAATATAGAAACATTCAGAAAATTCAATTCCATATCAAATTTTGATTGTACCGATAGTAATTAATTATAAGGCGAGTGAATATATTTAACGCATAACCAATATATATTGTATTAAAAGAAATCAATCACATGACAAATATACCATACTTGTTATACGATTTATTGAGTACGAGCAAACCGAGTTTGAATAAATTTTTTTCAAAATATTCACTTTTATAAATTTTAATAAGTAGTGTTGTATCACCAAATGGCGTAATTTAGCGTTTTGACGCTATATTAGCTTAATTAAAAGTCTCATGCCAAACTCTGGAACTGCAGATGCCGTTGGTAAGGAGAATTTTTACATTTAAATAGTTTGATCCAACTTGAATATGAATTTTAATTAATTTATATTGGTATCGGACACGGAATGGCCAATATCCTGAAAAAACAAATAATTAATAATTTTGTTATAGGTTGAATGTGTTTCACATGACTCGCCATAAAAAGACGATCTTGACAAAAAACAATATGATTGATAAGATTAAGAAAAGAACATCTAATACATTATTGGACATCAAAACTCGGGCAGTTGTATAGTCAAATCTCACTTCACATTATTTTTGATACAACCACTTTGTGATCTATCACATTTATTAATGAATTGACATTATGTTGTGATCTATATACTTATGGATTAATTAGACGTGACATTCTTGAATTATATCTCATATCGAACTTATCTTTTTAATATAAAATATAACAAAATTAAACCCTTGAATAATAGATATTAATACGGATTTGTTACTTTTTTTTTTAAACATATCTTATATCGCAGTAACTTTTTAATACAAAATCTAACAAATTAACCCTTAAATTATAAATATTAATGTTGATTTATTACCTTTATACCATTATAAAAAGACTAATTTGTTGCTATTCGTATTTAAAAAGGTCAAACACATTTATAAAATATATCTAAACTAAATAAGAAGAGAACACACATTTGCAATAAAAAAGAAAAAGAAAAATAAACAATTGGGAGTTGAGAGGAAATCATACAAAAGAGAGGGGCATAAAGGTCTTTAAGTAAAAATAAATTGCAAAACTCATTTCCTCTGCCCCGCGAGGGAAACCAGTGAAAAACAAGAAACTGAAACTGAAACTGAAACTCCCAAATATAACATATACATTTCATTCCCTTCCAAATCTTCATAGCAAATCAAACACAAGAAACAAAGTTTAATTCAGAAGAAAAAAATGGCGACCGTTAGAGTCCCAGAAGTGGTTCCATCTCCAGCAGAAGACTGTGACAAACTCAAGGCAGCTTTCCAGGGTGCCCTTTCATCCCCCATTCGAGCACACACACACACACACTACGCACACTTTCCTTTTTTCTGCTTACTTTGTTTATGGGGTTTTTCTTGTTTTGATGTGGGAAGGAGTGATCGCTGTGATATTCGAATATGCACTTCGATTTACCATGGGTTTTCTTGATTTTCTGGATGGTAGTATGAATGGGGTTATGATGAAGATACAGAATCAGTTATTATGGTTTAGGTGTTTGTTGTTTTTGTATAGGTCTGGGCACAGATGAGAAGGCAATAATACGGATTTTGGGGCGCAGAAATGCAAGCCAGAGGAAGAAGATCAGGGAGACTTATCAGCGGCTTTACAATAAATCCCTCATCGATTGTCTCCAATCTGAGTTATCTGGTGATTTCGGGGTACGTGCTTTTCAAGACTTCACCTTTCTTCAACACACACGCACACATAATGGTTAATAGTTCACTTCTTGAGTATCGATATAGGGATTGAGCATAAAGTGGTCATTTTGAATTATCCTTTTTTATGTTTGAATTATTTTTGAGTGTCTTTACGTTATTGGTTTGTTGAGTTGTTTGAAGTACCAATGAAAACTTGACAAATTTCTTGAAAAAACTCGATTTCACGGCGGCTACACTCCTCTTTGATGATTTCTAATTTCAACAGAGGATGCTCCTAAGGTTTACTTTTCATTTTTCGGTTAGAAATGATATTAGCCATTTGAATTTTTAGGCCCCTTTTTTTGAGCCTAATACGTATTTCTCATGGCTCGAATTGATCAGCTTTTCATATGGTTCAATATACATTTATCAGGAAGGACTACAACTTTGTTGTATTAATTGTTCTAGACGGTTTAAGACTGAAGAAAACCAATGACAGAATAGTTAGATTTCTTCCTGAAATTGCTGAGATATAGTTTTTGAATAGTCTTGTTTTCTCATGGATGCTTATAATTAGTGTTTATTTCAATGTTTTGTAAATGACAGAAAGCGGTGATATTGTGGACATATGATCCCCCTGAGAGAGATGCAAGGCTTGCAAACGAGGCATTAAAGTCGAAGAGGAAAACCATAACTCAGTTGCAAGTGATAGTAGAGATAGCGTGTGCTACATCACCTCAGCATCTGGTTGCTGTAAGGAACGCATATTGTTCTCTGTTTGACTCTTCACTTGAAGAGGACATCATAGCAAATGTCTCTCCTCCCATTCAAAAGGTATGTGTGTTTCCCCTTTGCCAAAAGATGTAAACTTCGCTGCATCTTTTTTAATTCTTCGGATAAATGGCTTCACCTCACGGAACGAGGCGCCACATGGGGGGGGGGGGGGTTGGGCTGGCTTGATATATATATATATATAGATAGATAGATAGAGAGAGAGAGAGAGACAGAGAATATTGCTCTATATGGACTTAAAGGGATTGACTGCCCCTAGTAGCTTCCTTTGTTCGCTTTGTCCCTACTTTAGCCTTTTGAATTCTTAGATTTAAATGCATTATGATTGAGCGTTAGAACTTTATATAATGTGCTTGTGACATTTTCCCACATTCTTAATGAAATGGTTGTACTGGTTTTCTTATAACCCCTGAGATATTCTTCATTGCCCCCTCAAATTTCAAGCACAACCCTTTGTGGCAAAATGAAATATAATGTCATTCTGTTATGTAGAGAAAATGAAAATCTTTGCTTTTGTTTTTATCAAATTGAACCTTATTAACATATGAGTATTGAACAGATCTTGGTTAGTTTAGTGAGCTCCTACAGATATGATAAAGAAGTGGTGGATTCTACTATAGCCAATCTTGAGGCAGCTAAATTACACGAGGCCATTAAAGCAAAGAAATTAGATGATGATGAGCTTGTACAAGTACTCAGTACAAGAAATATATTCCAGCTGAGAGAGACTTTCGAGTGTTACAAGAATCATTATGGGAAATCCATAGACAAGGTTTTGGTTCTTTTAGTTATATATTTATCTATTTTTGTCACATATGACTGACAAAGTGTCTGCTTTCCTAGTTTCACTGCTTGTAAGCTTCACTTGACAGGACATTGATGCTTGTGGAAATGATATCCTCGAGTCTATTATGAAAGTCGTGATTTGGTGCATTGATTCCCCAGAAAAACAATTTGCCGAGGTAATTCAAACTTTTATTGATAATCAATTTATATTCATCCCAGTTTTGAATTAGTCTAGTGTTGGAATTAAGTGTTTATGAGGTCACAATATTCTGAACTAATCATAATTTGCAGAAGGTGCACCTCTCTCTCTCTCTCTCTCTGTGGCCTTCTGGAAATAACCATTTTTTTTATGATTTGGACGTGATCCCCAGGTTATAAGAGCTGCAGTTGTCGGACTGGGGACTGATGAAGATTCACTGACTAGAGCTATTGTCAGTCGAGCTGAAATTGATATGATGAATGTTAGGGCGGAATATTTCAATGCAAACAAGGCTAGCCTAGACAATGCTGTCATCGGTGACACATCTGGGGACTACAAGGACTTCCTCATGACTTTGCTTGGAGCAAATGTGTGATTTTATCCATCTTCATATTCTTGGAATTTATCGAGTTGATTGATTGCTTTGGATACACTTTTAAACTAATTGGTGTTGGTGTTGATATTTGAGGACATTGCGCTCTCTTTACATAATGCCTCATTTTCTTGTAGGAATAATTACACCTGCACTCCCTAAAGTTCGGTGTAAATACACTTAAACACATTATGTTTGCATAAATACATAAACTACCCTGGAGTCAATTTTTTAGGGGCTGTAACAGTAAGACAAAAAGTGGCGGAAGGGGTGTTTCAATAAGTATGCAATGAGAAGAGGTCTAACTGGAAGACAAAGGTTGATGACAGGGTCTGTTTTTCTGACACAAACCTATATAGTTGTACCGAATTTTAAGGGGGTGTAGGTGTAATTATCCGCTTTTATTCTTGTGTCAGTATAAATAAAGCAGCGAAAGCTGAGAGACAAAAGCAACGTACGTATTCACATTCATTTTCCAGATGAAGAGATGCATTTTGATTTTGTATATTGAATTCATTAAATTGTTTTTACAAGATTACAATTATATCAAACTAATTCGCTTGTCAAGCACTACTCTAACACACTGTTATATACCCCCCTTTCTGGTATCACTATCTACCTTCCAAATTATGTTTATAAGTGCAATAATCATTCTTGGCAATGCACAAAAACAGCCTCTCATAAGCCGAAGCCATCTTCGTCGCAGTGAACAACTGCAAAGCCCTTTTCCTCGCCAACTGACCTTTTTCTTCCAAAACAACTCTTCCATCTCTCCACACCTCATACAGAGCTCTCTTCAATGCATCCACGGTAGCCGAAAACGTGTACCCAACATCTCGGTTGACAATCACCGATCCCGTAATGCTGGCAAGTCTCGTGGCCATCAACGGCTTCCCAACAAGCATAGCTTCCAAAAGGGTGTGATCCAACCCTTGAGCACGCAGTGTTGGATTCACAAAAATGTCAATAGCATTGTAAAATCTAGCCAGCAGATCTTGTTCCAGAGGCCCTAGAACACGTACATTAGATCCAAGTTCTTTGTACCTAGCGCCCCACGGACCATCTCCGGCCACCAGAACAACGACACTATCCCGAAAGGTCGAACTTTCATTGAAGATCTGATTGAGTGCTTCGAAAAACAGGGGATGGCCCTTGTCCTTAACCAGCCTCCCTGCTATCCCCAAGATCAGCGACTTGTTAGATCCCCTAACATCATCACTAAATCTAATTTTAAAAGTAAATTCGCCATCACAAGCCTCCCTGGGCTTGAAAATCTCCTCATCGACGCCGTTGAGGATAACGTGAACACGTTCTTCCGGTAACATATAGACCCTTTTCAAGATATCACCAACATGATCACTGGTGGCCACATGATGAGCATAATGTGAGAAAAATTTAACTTCTTCCACAACTTTCGACACCCTTTCATTCAAAACAGATGATGACTGATTATCAGGAGATTTCAAGAGCTGTTGAATAATATCAGAATGTATAGATTCATACGCAATTCCATGCCAACTAACGGCTAAGTTACTCAGATTTCTTGATCTGGTGTGCATAAGCCCCACGCTTTCCGTGTGTACCACATCAAAAGGCCTTCCCGTGGAGTTCTCTAGCTGAAATTGGCCCCAAATCGTGGCTTGGTCCAGATAACCGGCCGCCGTGGGTTTCGAGAGGTGAAACCGTAGATTCCCGATTGAGTTTAGGTTAAAATCAGTCGACGAAGAGGTGAAAACATGGAGCTCGTGACCGCGTTTCGCGAGCGCGAGGTGCAGAGTGAGGGCGTGGCGCTCGAGCCCTCCGGCGAGGCGTTTGTGCGGCCATTTCTTGACGAAAAGGGCTATTTTGAGAAACGCCGGCGGCGGCGCTGCGGCGGGGAAGTGGAGGAGATTCCAGGCGGATGGGTATTTCAGGAGGTTTATGTCTTCATCGATTTTTTGCTGGTCGACGGCGATTTGGGCGGCGCCGCCGGTGCAGCCGGTGGTGGAGAAGTTTCTGGACCAACAAAGTATGAAGAGGAATGAGGAGGAGAAGGAAGAGAGCAGGAGAAGCGCGTAGCAACCGCAGCGCAGCTTGAAATGGTCCTTGGCCATTTTCAGAACATCAAAATTAATGAGACGAAGACTATTGGGGTGGTGTCTTGTTTCTTTGAAAACCAGCACATGCTCCTACTTGATTTGTTCACAAATGTCAACTATGTCTGTATTTTAAACATTTTTAGCGAAAGATCGCGAACAACTCCATCACTTCTTTACGATACACGATAGGTTTCAAATAGAGTTAAATACACTTGCTTTCCCAACTAATACAACTAGTTAATTGCCAACTTGGAGGAAATTTTCCCTCCGAACTTGCCAAAAGCGAATTATGAATTGATCCGGGGATGTCAATGGATTCGGGTAAAGCGGAAACCCACAGTTGGTTTTAAACTTCAGGATTGGGTTAGACGCGGGACAGATTATTCGTTTTGATAAACTCGTTTCGAACCTACTCAATTAGTATAGTTGTATAGTTTTAAAGTGCTCGTCTCTTTTCAGACATTTCTTTGTCTATTCTCACTTCACGCTCATGCTTCCACCTCCACGGCTCACAAATCATTCCACTAAAAGACAACGCGGATTAACTATACTTTACTACTTATATTGCATGAATACGAACATAATTAAATAAATCAAACACTTCTAAATGACTCTCATTACCATCCCCAAAAATATCACTAAGTCGACTGCTTAAAAAGTTGAGTGGGTCAAAATTAAAAGAGTTGATTTCACCAAGCCTTCTGTATTTATTTTGATTGGCACGCAAGTGCAAGTCATTTTAATAATATAAGAATTTACAAAATAATAAAATAGTTTATCACTCTCGCCCATATCTCGTGATAATAAATCATTTAAAAGAGAAATACCCTTCTATTCAGTCCATGCACCAAAAAGGAAGGAATCGTATGATAAAGATCATTGGCATTGGCATAAGAAACCATAAGACATAAAGTGATAAAACAAAAGCATATCTATATATGAAAATAAATATCCATACTATGCATAAAAAGAAAAAAGAAAATTAGTATGAATCATAAATAAAGTGAAAATGTGAAAAATATCGCTATGTACCGAATGACAATATTTTTATTATGTAACTAATAATTAATTATATATATTTATAGTGATAATGACTTCATTTTCACAATATTATATTGATGTGGATGAATTCAGTGAGCTGGTGGATTGGTGGATTGGACAACTCGAGGGGAAACTTCGATGGGGAACTCGGGTCTTTTGGTGCAAAGAGGCGAGCAAATGTGAACTAATCAAGGGAAATTTCAGTTAAAATTCTCTGATTTTTAAGTTTAATATCGTGGAGGAATATATCAATTGGAAATAAGTTCAAAGGTTCGAGAAATTTAAGAAGATTTACATATCTCAATAAAATGAGGGAATATTTGTAGTGGAGAGTTTCAACCTTTAAAATGCTATTAGTAGGGTTATTAATAACCCCTAAATTCCTCTAACTCATCGTGATTTTACATGGGTCGGTTGGCCACCCTAATGATGGCTGCATCAATAGAGATGGAATGCCAAGATGGTTAATAAAACATTTACTCACATTTACTAATATGACATATATTAAATGCTTGATACGCCAATAAAATTCCACATCTTTTTAGAAAATCATCAACCTGAGAGCTGAAGGGATCCTCTCGACTCAGAATTTTAGACTGTAAATCATTCACTATAATAGACTTGTAAAAAAAATTATTTTTACAAAAAACAGCTTTTTTTGATACTTTATTTATTTATTTATTGATAATTACAGCTTTTTTGTTACTTAATATATGTAATTGTGGGTATTTTTAGCTTTGTCGTCTCATATTATGCTACAATTTCTCTTTCTTGTAGTGTAAACTGTAAACGTATGTATATGCATGTGTAGAACATAGCTTACATATATAAATATAGCTTGTTGGGCATGCGCGGGAATACAAGATATGGAAGGGAGGTGATGATAAGGGAATTGAAAGGAAGGTTGGCTTTGGTGGAAAAAAAGAAAAAAAAAAGATTAAAAAATTAATAAAATTGTATAGAGGAGAGATATGTAAATATCTTTTTATACTATTAGCAATAATTTTTTGAAAATATGTAAACTAAATTCTTTATTTTTTCAGATTAAAATTGAAGTGATTTGATTGTGAATTTCACTCTTAAATATTCAATTTAATCATCAATAATCAAATCGCTCAAATTTTAACTATAAGATAAATGACCCCTATAAGGGGAAAAAAAAGGAAAAGTTAGAATTTGCATAGTTGTTAAACTAAGATTTACATTGAATAATTAGACATTAGATAGTATATGTAGTTGGCTGCAAAATAGGCCTCTATACTTTAGATTATCTAAATAAGAAGAAAACTTATAACTTGGGATCGGAGGTGAATTATAGAAAAATTGAGGGGCAGAAAGAAAAAAATAGATTTCGAGCTTGAAACTGAAACTCAAGAATCGGACACTGCAACTGAAACTGAAAATTTTGAGCATTTTTCTCCACCAAATGTAACAGACTACATTTACTTTGATTTTTCTCATAAAAAATAATCAACAGAAGGAACAGAGTAAATTAAGGAGGGAAAGAAGAGAAAAATGGCGACAATTAGAATCCCAGAAGTGGTTCCATCTCCAGAACAAGATTGTGAAAGACTCAAGGAAGCTTTCAAGGGTTCCCTTTCCTCCCCCTTCACACACTACACACAGTTCCCGTCTTTTCTGCTTAATTTGTAACGGGTTGTTCTTGTTTTGATGTGGAACATAGTGATCGCTGTAATATTCGAACATGCACTTCAATTCATTATGGTTGTTTTTCTTGATTTTCTTGATATAGAATCACTTGTTATGCGGTTAAGGAGTTTGTTGTTTTGTCTATAGGACTGGGCACAGACGAGAAGGCAGTTGTATGGATTTTGGGACACAGAAACGCAAGCCAGAGGAAGCAGATCAGAGAGACATTTCAGCAGCTTTACAAAAAGTCCCTCATTGATGAACTCCACTCTGAGTTAACTGGTGATTTCAGGGTACATACATGAATTACAAAAAGGTTCCTCTTAAGGATGTTTTTCCAGTTTTATTATTGTCGGTTCCAATGTTCTATATGAATGTTAGAAAGCGGTGATATTGTGGACATACGATCCGCCCGAAAGAGATGCAAGGCTCGCGCATGAGGCATTGAAGTGCAAGAAGAAAAAAGTAGATCAGTTACAAGTGATAGTAGAGATAGCCTGTGCTACATCACCGGACCATTTGGTTGCCGTAAGGAAAGCATATTGTTATCTGTTTGACGATTCACTTGAAGAAGACATCATATCACACGTCCCTAATCCCATCGGGAAGGTACATAAGTGTGTGCCCTTTGCCCGAAGAGATGAACTTATTAGCACAATGGTGTATTTTATCTGCTATTGTACTTTATAGTTAATTACACGGACCTCCCTTGGAAGTTGGAAGTTAGTGAAGTTATAGACAACACCCTTGTTCCTTATGGAATTACCAAAACCTCCTCCTCTGAGTTTACATAGCTTACATCCATTAGGATTTTGGATAGAAATTACTGATGTGAGGAAAAAAGTTTCAATGACTATACCTTCCTAGCATGTCCTCTTATTGTGCCATTTACGCCCACATATTTGTACTTGATTGTCATTGGGAAAATCATTTAAATTTTACGCTGACACTCCTAAAGGATGTAAGCATTGTAAACTTAGAGGGGCGGTTTTGGTAAATCTGGAAGGAAGAGGGCTGCAGTCTGTATTTTTGCTATTTCTTATGGGATGTCCTCGTAATTAATCCCATACTTTATGACTACATTGCATGTGCATTAAATATCTCCTTAGAAATACATACTTACATGGCTGATATTCATGAAATGTAATAGATGATGAACCAAATATTGTGATAGAAAAATGCAATTGTAGTGAAATGGGGAAATCTTTGCTTGTGTTCTAGCATATTGGATCCTACTAACATATGAACATTACACAGATCCTGGTTAGTTTAGTACGTTCCTATAGATACGATAGAGAAGTGGTGGATTCAAGTTTGGCCACTATGGAGGCAGGTAAGTTACATGAGGCAATTCAAGCAAAAAAATTAGATGATGATGAGCTCGTACAGGTGCTTAGTACGAGGAATGTATTTCAGCTCAGAGAAACTTTCCGGTGTTACATGGATCATTTTGGGAAATCCATAGACCAGGTTCAGCTTTTTTATGTATCACAGATGATTAACAAATGTGTCCTCTTTTCCCAAGTTTTGTTTTGATTCTTTCTTTTCCTCTTTTCCCGAGTTTTGTTTCAATTTTTTCTTTTCTTTTCTTTTTTTTTCACTGCTTGGAGATTTCACTTGATAGGACATTATGGATTGTGGAGAGGGTACTCTTGAGTCAGTTATGAAAGTGCTGATTTGGTGCATAGCTGCCCCAGAAAGACACTTTGCTGAGGTACATTGAATCTTTGGTTTATATTCAATAATTCATCTTCATCCCACTTTGAACTAAATTGGTATCTGAAATTTCGGAGTAAATTGCACCTGGCTCCCTCATGTTTCTTCTAGTTAGCAAAGAGACCATGTGAACTTTTAAATATGTGTGAAAAACCCTACAATGCATCCGGTTTGTGTCATGCACATTCGCTGTGAAAATTCATGCATCAAGATAAGATAGGGCTTATTTTGCTACTCAGAAAAAACAAAGGGTTGTAGTGTGCAATTAATCAAAATCTTTGGTGTTTAAGTTGAGGTAAATCCCGGTCGAGGAAATCTCATTTATGGTATCATATTTTAGGCCCTATTTAATTTTTGGTTCCGTTGATATCAAATGTCTCACATGTTAGTATGTTTTGGACACCGTCCCAGGTTATAAGAAATTCAGTTGTGGGACTGGGGACTGACGAAGATTCACTGACTAGAGCTATCGTGACTCGAGCTGAAGTTGATCTTGCAAACGTGAAAGATGTATATACGGACAACAAAACACATGCCCTTGAAGAGGCTGTTGGAAGTGACACATCTAGGCACTATAAGTCCTTCCTCTTGACTTTGCTCGGAGCAAAATTCTGATTCTTTCTTTTAATCTTAGCATTACTATTCCCTTATCTTGTTCGATTGCATTGATCGATTGCTTTCCAGAGAGTACGTTAAAATTAAAAATGCAGGTTGATTTGTGTTGAGATTGTGAAAATTTGAGGACAATCACATTCGATGTACATAATGGCCCCATGTTCTTTTCTTTAGTATAAATAAAGCTACCGCAGAAGCACAAATTCAAGAATGATTTCCATTCCAGTGCTTCAATTTTTTTGAAATCTTGGGACTTCTCTTACAACTTCTTAGGTCCTATATGTTTTCGTTGAAGAGTGTAAACTAATGTTCCTTATCGAGTTCGAAATCTTGTTTGAAATTAATTTGATTATTAAATGAGCTTTAATTGAGCCGAATTTGAGTTGAGCTTGAGTAATTTGATTATTTTACATAAATATAACCAGGAAAAATTGCAATTTTAAGAGAGTAAAGATGACCCTTTTCACATTTAGGATACATTTTTTGGGGGTGGCAAATGTGGGACACTAAGTTTAAAAAATTTTGCAATCTTAGGACTCCGGCCACTTTTCTGGCTAATTTTGCCTAAAAAGTACACGTGTCAATCAAAATATGCCTACGTGCTTAAATAAATTAACTTCTCCGTTGACATGTAGGATGACGCGGATTCAGAGTACACGTTAGTGCCATGTTGATAAGATCAGGTGGGAAAAAAAATCACGTGACTTTCACTTGTTATGTTGCCAGTTGAAAAGTCAAATTGAATTATCTTAAAAAGAAAACCTTAATTTTGTAATTCCTCTCTATCTCTCTCTCTCTCTCTGTCTCTGTCTCTCTCTGTACATATATATATATATATATATCATTATCTAGTCTTCTTTGAAAAACTTTTGGCTAGAAAAGGAGATCGAAGGCAAGGAAATGGTGAAGCTAAGAGAAACGGAGAGAAATTTCTTGCCCCCACCTTATTACAGTTAGTGTCTTTTCGACCTAATTTTTTAATTTGCGCATTTTTTTTTTGTGTTTTTCTTGTATATTTTATGGTTTGCACGGATTAGGGTTGTCGAAAACGATGTTTTTGTGAGGGCGCTTTGGTTTTTGTCTTTGTGGGGTACCTTCCTCACCTTTTTTTTTGTGGAAGATTCCCTGGGACAGTGTACATTGTGGTCCCATTTCTATTTTGTTGTGTTTCTTTTGAATATTGTTTTAAAGTTTTGTTTTAAAATATTTAGCTAAATTACTATTTTATTAATTTGAAAGTCGTACTATTTTTGAATTAATTTTTTTTTTTTTGATTTTTTTGGCAGAAACAAGTAGCTCAAATTGGACTTTGAGCATAGGTTGTGGGGTTAAGTTTACTCTTGACTGTATGCCTGTGTATTATAGTGGTGAATGTTACACATTTGATTACAGTGCTTAAAATGATTTGAGTATTGCTAGTATTGAAAGATGGGGTGAACATGTTGGTGTACATGCTGAAAAAAAAAATTCCGTGCTAAAATGTAACTTGGTTATGTGTACATTACTAATGATGGTCAATTCAAACTAATTGGGCAACAAAAGCTTAGCACTGTTAGGGAACTGAATGTAATGGTTGAGAACTTTGAACTTATGATGAAAGTGTACATGTGTCTGATAATGTTGATGTTAAGACCTTGGTGAATTTGAAGTTGATGTGAATTATGATGCTGGTTTGAAGGGTCCTGAGGATGGTCCATTAGGTGATAGTGGGGTGGGGAGTAATGCTGAGGGTGCTGAAGGTGATAATAGGGTGGGGAGTAATGGTGAGGTTGCTAAAGATGATAGTGGGGTGGGAAGTAAGGGTGTTGAAGATGGGATAATTAGTTTTAGTGATAGTGATGAAATGGATGCTGAGTTTGAGAGTGGGTCTGATGGAAGTGAGGATGATGACATGTTTAGGGAGAATATTGGTGTGTATGTTGAGTGGTTAGGAACACAACAACCAAATGTGGGGGATGAGAACACATGTGAGGAAGAGAATTTTTGTGCAAATATTTGTGAGAATAGGGATGTTGATGTGGTAGTTAGTGATGAAGAACTTGACAGTATGAGGGGTTATGATGAAGAGAGAAGTGGTACTAGATTTCAGGTGTTTAGACCATCACAAAAATTTTAGCCTAACTTTAAATTGGGGTTGGGCTTTAATAATAAGGATGAATTCAGATTTGCAATCCATTCTTCTGCCATAAAAGAAATATTGAAATACAAAAGAATGGAAAAGATAGGATGTATGCCAAATGTGCTTACCCTAATTGTGATTGGAAATGTCATATTACCAAGTCTAAGTGAGAGAGGACTTTTCAAATTAGGTTGTATAATCCTGAACATAGTTGTAGGGAGGTTTTTCATGTGAAGAACATGAAATCTAATTGGCTAGCCCAAAAATATTTGCAAAGATTTAAAATTGATCCCAAAAAGAATGTAAAAGTTTTCTAGAAGCATGTAAATGATGAAGTGGAAGTACACATTTCCCTTGATCAAGCATATAGGGCAAAAGAAAAACATTGAAAATTTTAGAAGGGACACCCGGTGATCAATACTCTTTGTTGTGGGACTATGCAAATGAGATCGAAAGAACAAATCCATGGTCTACAGTCATTTTAGGCACTGATGAAACTGAAGGTGAAAATAGATTTGACAAATTTTATGTATGCTTACATGCTCTTAAAATGGCGTTCAAGTTTGGATGTAGACCATTCATGGGCATTGATGGGTGCCATTTGAAAGACCCCCATCAAGGTGTTCTTTTGACTGCTGTTGTTGTGGATCCCAATAATTGTATTTTACTAATTGCTTATGCATGTGTCATTAGAGAGTCAGGAGATACTGGGAATGGTTTCTTAAATTGTTGAAAATTGATTTAGGTATTGAAAATGATTACATAATGACCATTATATTTGATAAACAACAAGGTTTGATCCAGGCTTGCTAAGAAGTTTTTTCCTAATGCAAAACATAGATTCTATGTTAGACATTTGAATACCAATTTTCAGAATGCTGGGTATAAGGGATTAGCTTTCAAATCTGCCCTTTGGAAGGCTGCCAAAGCCACTACTGTGAATGAATTTCATAGAAAAATGGTAGAGTTCAAGGCTTTGGATGAGAAAACTTTTGATTGGTTTATTGATAAACTGTTAGAAACTAGGTTCTTTTCATTTATGGTTCAACTTTACAATGAGAAAATGGTGGATTTATAGTACATGTTTGCCTAACTAAATGTAGCTTTTAATACTAACTCCATAACCTCCAACTAATTCTAACGTTAGTCACTACTACCAATGTCAACTGTACAACAATGAATATATGAGTATTTCCAACACTCCCCCTCAAGTTGGAGCATAGATATCACACATGCCCAACTTGCAAACTAAAGTTTGAAAGGTTACGTTGCTCAAGCCCTTGGTGAATACATCAGCTAGTTGGTTCTCGGATGTCACATGAGATATGTTCAATGAATCGTCTAGCAATTTCTCTTTGATGAAATGTCGATCAATCTCCATGTGCTTCGTTCGATCATGTTGAACTGGGTTGTGAGCGATACTAATTGCAGCCTGGTTATCACAATATAAGAATAGTTTGTTATTTCCTGTCAATTTTAATTCCTCCATTAATTTCTTTAACTATAGTAGTTCACACACACCTTGAGCCATGAATCTATATTCTACTTCAGTACTAGATCGAGCGACCACACTTTGTTTTTTGCTTCTCCAAATAACTAGGTTTCCTCCCACAAGTGTGCAATAACCAGTAGTTGATCGTCTATCATCTGGAGATCCAGCCCAATCTGCATCTGTAAAAGCCTCTATCTTTAAGTGCCTGTTTTTGGAGAAAATGAGACCTTTCCCAGGTTCATGTTTTAAATATCGCAAGATGCGGAAAACAACCTGTAAATGCGATTCCCAAGGATCGTGCATATATTGACTTACCAAGCTAACCGCATATGTTATGTCTGGTCTCGTATGTGAGAGATAAATAAGTTTTCCGACCAATCTTTGATATCTCCATTTGTCGACTGATACACCCACTCCTATTTGTAATTTGTGATTACTTTCAATGGGAGATTCTGCCGGCTTACAACCTAACATACCTGTCTCTTTTAACAAATCAAGGGTGTATTTTCTTTGAGAGATGAAGATCCCATTCTTTGACGTAGCGACTTCGATTCCCAAAAAATATTGTAATATTCCCAAGTCTTTGATCTCAAACTCCCATGCAAGGAGTCTTTTCAGTCGGCTCATCTCTTCAATATCGTCTCCGGTCACCACGATGTCATCAACATACACTATGAGCAGTGTGATTTTATTTGTACACTGTCTTATAAATAAGGTATGATCAACATTACTTTGTTGATACCCGAATGAGATCATGGCCTTGCTGAATCTATCAAACCAAGCTCTAGGTGATTGCTTTAGTCCATATAAGGCCTTCTTCAATCTACACACTTTTCCTTCAGTTTTTTCATCATCAAAACCTGGAGGGATTTCCATGTATACCTCTTCTTCCAGATCTCCATGTAGAAAAGCATTCTTAACATCAAATTGTTGTAAGTTCCAGTCCAGATTGGCGGCACAGGATAGTAGGATCCTAATTGAGTTCATCTTGGCAACCGGAGCAAATGTCTCTTGATAGTCTACTCCATAAGTTTGTGTAAATCCTTTAGCCACCAACCTTGCTTTGTATCTTTCAATGGTACCATCAGCTTTGTGTTTTACAGTGAACACCCACTTACAACCGACCAATTTCTTTTTAGATGGAAGAGTGACAAGCTCCCAAGTTTCATTTTTTGCCAAGGCTTTCATTTCTTCAATCATTGCCCCTTTCCACTTGGAATCTCGAATGACCTCTCTCCAATCCTATGGAATAGACACTAAAGAAATAGACAAGACAAAAGCTCTATAGGAGGGGGACGAGGAGTCATAAGTCACAAAGTTAGATATAGGATGTTTAGTACACATCCTGCCACCTTTTCTTTGAGCAATTGGCATATCTAAATCAGAGGTTAATGATGACTCACCAGATAGGGAAGATTCTTGGCAGAGAGTAGGCTGCACGATGGCTTCTTTTCCAATTTTTTCTTTTCTTGAATATGTCTTCAAGTCAGGCTTATTTAAACGCCTATTTTTCTCTTGAATATCTTTCTCCCCCTCAATGGAATTCTTCTCTTGAGTACCTCTTTCCCCTTGAATGGCATTTTCTTCCTGATTGGGGATACTATTAAGAGTAACAGAATTAGGTACAACCTCTTCTTTTTCATTATTCTACCCCTGAAGAGATGTTTTGTAGTATGGTTCTGTTTCTCTAAAAGTAACATCCATAGTAACAAAATATTTTCTAGAAGGAGGGTGGTAACACTTGTAGCCCTTTTGCGTAGGAGAATACCCAACAAAAACACATTTAAGGGCCCTTGGTTCCAATTTTCCAACATTTCTAGTATGAACAAAACAAACACACCCAAACACTTTAAGAGGAACAATATAAGAGTTTTTACCTTGTAACATTTCTAAAGGACTTTTAAAGTTGAGTGTGTTGAGAGGCATTCTGTTTATAAGATAGGTGGTTGTAAGAATAGCATCCCCCCAATAGGGTTTTGGGAGATTCATGGTAAACATAAGCGACCGAGTAACTTCCAAAATGTGTCTATTTTTTCTTTCCGCAACACCATTTTGGGCACTCGTGTAGGGGCAACTAGTTTGATGTACTATCCCGTTGGATTCAAGATATGTACGAAACCCCCCCATCCATGTATTTTGCACCATTATCAGTTCTTAAAATTTTAATCTTAGCATCAAATTGATTGCAAATTATTTTGTGAAATGTTTGAAAGCAAGAGAACACATCACTCTTAGCTTTCATCAGATATACCCAAGTTGGTCTGGTACAACAATCAATGAATGTAACAAACCACCGATTACCAGATAATGAAGTATTTTGTGTCGGTCCCCAAACATCATAATGATTTGTCAAAAAAGGAACCACACTTTTATTGTTACTCAAAGGATAGGAGCTTTTTGTATGTTTGGCATATTTGTATGCATCACAAGATAGAGAATCAAATCGAATTTTGGTAAACAAACTAGGATATAATTTTTCTAAACGGAAATAAGATGGATGGCCTAATCGTCTATGCCATTGTATTATTTCTTGATTGACATCTTGATTCCCACCAAAAAATGCCGAACCTCGATTTTCTTCTAAAATATATAAGCGATCATGCATTCTACCAGTGGTAATCTTCTTCCCTATTTAAGGTCCTGAAAGACACAATGATCAGGAAAAAAAATAATTTTGCAATTAAGAGATTTGGTTATCGAACTAACAAATGGAAAATTAATGGGGAATCGAGGTACATGAAGAACAGCCGATAGTTTAATATTTGGGGAACAAATAATGGAACATGTCCCAAATACAGGAGAAAAAGACCCATCAGCTATCCTGACTTTATCTCTATTTAGACATTGAGAATAGGTTATGAAGTGTTTCGATGAGCCAGTCATGTGTTTGTTTGCTCCAGAATCTATAATCCAAGAGAGGTTATCAAAATTGGCAAAAAGTGCATTACCTAACTTCGTAAAATTTGAGGTACCAACGGTTGATGGAGAGTCAAGCTGGGATAGAAGCCTCCTAAGATTTTGAATCTCCTCGTTGGATAAAGTACCGACAGCAGTGGTTTTAGATAGTCCTGCTGCCTCAGTCAGATTTGCTTGACTCCTTGCAGAATTCCCTCTTTTTTCACCACGACTAATTGGTCTACTGTGCAACCTCCAACAACTCTCTATAGTGTGTCTTGATTTGCCACAATGTTGACAGACCAATTCATCCTTATTCATTCTATGGTTAGTTGCTTTTGGTTGCTCATGGGCTACCAAGTCTGCTTTATCAACTGGTGCCTTGTATAGCATGGCACTCCTTCTGCTCTCTTCTTGTTGGACCTAAGAGTAGGTTTGTTGCATTGAGGGTAGAGGTTCTTTACCAAGTACTTGGATCCTTATCTGATCATACTCGACATTCAAACCTGCAAGAAAATCATAAACTCTTTCCTTTTCTACCAACTTCTGAAATTTGACTGCATCTCCAATACAATACGCTTGGAAATCCTGATAGTAGTCCAGTTCCTGCCATAAGCTACTCAATTCAGAGAAATATTGGGAGATAGTCATTTCTCCTTGTTTCGTCCCATGGATCTTATTTCGAAGCTCATATATTTGGGCATCGTTGCCTATCTGAGAATAAGTTTGGGATGCTGCTTTACATATTTTTTCAGCAATATCAAATAATAAGTATGTCCGAGCAATTTGTGGTTGTATTGAATTGATAAGTCAGGACATGACAAGGGAATTTTTCGAATCCTATTGATAGTAGGTGGTATCAATTTGCTCAGGTTTTTTCTTATCTCCTGTGATGTATCCTTCTAAACCCCTAGCTTTGATGAACAAAAGACATGATCTTAACCACGCAAGATAATTAGTTCAATCAAATTTAACGGGGCTAATTTGTAAAAAAGGATTACCATTTAAAGGAGTCACTAATTTTCTATCGTCTGCCATTTAAAAAATAACAATGCAACACCAAATTAAATAACTAGATTGCAGAACAGCTTCTGACGCCACTAATGATGTCACTGATGACGTCATCTTTTTTTTTTTTTAAATTAATAATAAGTAAATAAATATTAGAGGAGGGCAGAAAATTAGTCAAAACATCAAACCTCTCAACACCAAAAAAACAGGATGACTTTCCTGGAAAAAAAGAGGGAGACTGACGCGAAGGGAAAAAAGCTCAGCTTGGATCTCGGACGGGCGTACAACCTCCGGAAAGGCGTCGGAATCTGGAGGGCGACGCCGGAGAAACAAACTCCGGTAACAGGCGCCGTCTCATGCGCTCTCACGCGCCGGCACATAAGATTTAGGCGACGTAAAGAAGCGGCGTGTAAGGGCCACTCGCAGCTAACCCGTCGGTGGGAGGAGCACCGTTCGACCGAAAATCAACTTCCGTTCCTTTTATGGTAGTGGTGAGACAAATAGAGCACTCTTGACTAGTGATCTCAAAACAGGTTTGTGAATTGTAAGAAAATTTTCGATTTTTGAACCCACGCATTAACCCACTGGATTTCTTGCTCTGATACCATGTTAGAAACTAGGTTCTTTTCATTTCTGGTTCCACTTTACAATGAGAAAATGGTGGATTTATAGTACTTGATTTGCCTAACCAAATGTAGCTTTTAATACTAACTCCCTAACCTCCAACTAATTCTAACGTTAGTCACTACTACCAATGTCAGCTGTACAACAATAAATATATAAGTATTTCCAACATAAACCACCTAATCAGTGGAGCAAATCTAATTTGTCCACTAACAGTAAATGTGATACATTACTGAATAATGGATGTGCAGCATTTAATGCTTGTATTCTTGATGCAAGAGAGAAGCCCATTCTTACAATGATTGAGAGTATTTTTGATTATTTGAAGGTTTATGAACATTCCATAATGCCCATAAATGGAAGGAGATAATGGAGACAAACTGGTTTTATCCCATCACTGCCACAAAATAGAGAAAGAACAGTAGGCAGGCCTACAAAAAGCAAAAGAAGAGAGCCTTTTGAACCACAATAGAAAACAAATGTGAACAAACCAGTCCACAAATCCACTGAGGCTCAAGAGACAAGAGTGTGTTATTAAATACAGTAGGTGTGGTAATGAGGGCCACAATAGAAGAAGTTGCAAAGTGAATGATATTCCAATTGCAGATGAATGTATAATTTTCAATGTTTTATTCATTTTTAGCTTTTGTGATACTTATTGATTTTATTGAATCTTGTAGCCAATGTCACACAAGAGGCTCCCTCAAGTCAGGTAAGCATTGATGTAAGTGTTCCAAGCAGAGTCACCAAGGCAAAAAAGTTAAGAGGTACATTTTAATATCATAATTTCATTAACACTCAATGAAGTATGTTTTTACTAAACTTTTTCGTATATATTTGCTATTTAGGTGAAAAGGCCATCAAAATCACTACATCAAATTGTCCCCAACAAAGTCCTTCCCACTATGTACAAGCAACTGCAGGAAGGCCAAACTCATGATGGAGTCATCCCTTTTGTGCCAAGGAAATCAAGACCTGTATATTGGACATCAAGCCATGTAATTGTTGAAGGTGGGAAGAAATATGTCACTATTAGTAGCTTGATTGCGACTCTAAATGAGAAGACAAAAGTGGGGAACAACTCCAAGGACAAGGGCAAGAAGCCAATTTGGAAGATGTAGTATATGCATATAGCGTTGGTTGTAATATTTTGTGATGACAAATGTTGTGAAACTTGCTACTTTTGTTTTGCCAAGTTTGTCATATCAATTAACAGTTGGTGTTCTTACCATTTTAGTTGAATGTTTAAGTCCAAATTATTTATGCTTCTGAATCATTTATGATTTGTGCTTGTGAATGAAAGTTATATCATTTGTACTTGTGAATGAATAGCGGCAAAAATCAAGGCATGAAAACAGAACTAAGAAAACATAAAACATTTTGTTCCATTACAACTGAGGGTTTTTTTACATGATGTACACAAAATAAATCCCATAACTTAAACTAACAAAGAAAATATAACCATCTTCATAAGAAACACAACCATCTATTTAAAGAATCCAAAAGAAAAAAAAAAAAAAAGAAGAGTACCCATGACAACACCATCAAACAAGGCAATGTCCTCTTCTTCATTTTAAGAGCTTCCACTTGATATTCAATATCCGTCTTCTTCTTTTGCAAGTCAAGGGTTATAATGTGGGCTCTTTGTGACATGAGAGGATATTCCCAGTAGAAAAACTCACAGTGTCCACCCCTTTAGAACCATGAAAAAAATTGAAACATAGAGTAAAGAACAAAAAAAAATAATAATAAAATAAAAATCTTACCCCTCCTATTGAAGTAAGGACTTCCTTGAAATCTTCTACCAAGATTGTTTTCGGTCCACGAGGTTCGCATTGTAGGTCGTTTCCCACAGTAGCAGACAAAATTTGTTGGCCCGATAGCGGAAGACATCTTCACGTTCTTCTTCTTTTTCTTGGTTTTATCTTTTGTGGAAGTAGTGTCAATTTTTAGCTTTGTTGGCAATTTGGTCAGCAACATGATATTTATTAGGACGGGAGATGGTTTTGGAGGGAAAACGTGTTGGGTTTCCCTCCAAAAAAACCTTATACAAGGGTGATGTGTAATCCAAGGTTGAAGTGTTTTAATCCAACTAGATGCCAAGTCATAATTTTAAAAGTCACGTGCCTGACACGTGTACTTTTTAGGCGAAATTAGCCGCAAAAGTAACTAGAGTCCTAAGATTGCAAAATTTTTAAACTTAATATCCCACATTTGCCGCCCCCCCCCCCCCCCCAACAAAATGTCATAAATGTGAGAAGGGTTATCTTTACAATCCTAAAATTGCAATTTTTTTCCAATATTACCATATTTTAATTGATCGAGTCAAGTTTGAGTTGAACTTCAAATTGTATTCAAGGTTGGTTTATTATGCTTAACGAACCGAGCTCGAGCTAGCGAGCTTCTAATGATTGATTTCGAGTGGAGTATCGAATGGCCTAATTTATTTTTCAATCCTATGTTTTCTATTTTTGCAAGTTGTTATTATTTCAACTGCTTTAGTTAGAACCAATTCATATTATGTGATTGTTGTAGAGGTTTAATGGTTTCAAAGTATGTATGTTTGGATGGATTTTGTTTTCAAAAGAGAATCACTTATTTTTTTGGAAAAAATTAAACACTTTAGTGAAAGACATGTTTTTGGCAGGGCTTTTTTAGAAAAACAAAAACTAGAAAAAAATAATTGCTTTTCAAAGAAGCTATCTTGAATAATTTCTAGGCCTGGCAAAATGATTTCTACACAATGGGTCCAATCCAACCTAATTGATTTTGGATTGGGTTGGGTTGAGTTGGGTTTGAGAAATACTTAAATAGGTCAAAATGGGTTGGGTCAAAATAAATCAAATTGATTATGGTTATAAATGGTTTTCATCTGGTTTTTTAATGGCTTGCTAATGGGTTCTTAATGGGTCCTTAATGGTCCAACCCAAACTATGAAAAGAAATGAGGAATTATATTATTACCATAATTTTATCCAACAACAAACTCTTTCAAAAAATTTTTCTATTCTCTCTCTCTCTCTCTCAACGCCCCTCTCTCTCTCTCTCTCTCACACACACACACACACAGCTTCCTCTCTCTCTCTCTCACAAAGTTTTTCTTGTTTTATTTCTATCATCAATTTATTTATTTTTTTTCTTTTGCTTGAACATCAATGGGGATTAATATTATGGATCGAACAAAACAAAAGTAGAGATTGTGTGTCTAGATATTAATAAAAATTAAGATTTATTACCAATAAATTTTATTAACTAATTTATTAATTTATAGCAAAAACGAAACTTGCAGAGAATTTATGAGGCTATAATAACAAAAGCGTGAAAGGAAACAAAAAAAAAAAAAACCAATTTAGATTATGTCTCTACGAGCTTGATTTTTTACTTTGTTTTTCTGAACTGAAAAAATAGTTCAAACACCTATTTGTATCAAATTAATATGAAATCAGATTAATAATCATATATCCAGTGAAATTTAAACTTGAGAAATTTATATTTATAAAATGGTTATGTTAAAATCTTGAATTTCTCTTCTTTTTTCTTTTTTTTGTGGAATCAACTTTCCTCTTTGGTTGTGTAATTATTTCTTGTTTTTATTCAACTTTATTTTCTAGACTTATAATACATTTCCATGGGATAAAAGTTTATGTAAAATGTAATATTGAACATTGATTTTGTCAAAAACTTAATTTATTTTTTTAAGTTTTAATTTGTATGAGAAAAAAAATATTTTTTTCTAATAAACTCATTTTGACCCGTTCCGACCCGTTTACAACCCGCACTCAACTCGCTTACAACCCGCTCAAACCCATTTACCACTCGACCCATTTTCAACCCGTTTACCACATGACCCATTATGAACTCAACCCAACTAAAACCGACCCAAATCCGACCCGACCCGCCCATTTGCCACCCTCAATTTCAAATAAAAACACCTTTCAAAATGTTTTTAATTACTATATCCAAATGTAGAACCAATTAATTTTATTTTTTTTTTTAGAAAAAAAGCTTTACTATGAAAAGTATAGTTAGAGAAATATTTTTTTCTAAACCTATCCAAAAGACTATTTTACTGTGGTTTTTCACTTTAAAATGTCAACGTATTTGTTTTTCCTGGAATTTTTCCTTTAGGATTTTTAAACTGATAAATGTTAACAATTATGATTTTAAATCTTTTCGTTTCTTTCATAATTTTCAGACATAGAATAAAGTTAACTCACATAATAAATTCATTAAAGTTGGCCATTCTTTATTACATGCATCAAATAAACTAGTACTAGATCTCCAAATGTCCCATAGAGTGTGGCTCATTTCATGAATTACTTACAATACATTCGGATCTTGAATTTTAGTAAAACACACTTTAGGGAGTTATTTTTTCTGCAGTTTTATGCCCCTAACTCTTACACATTTACCTTTTCCACACGTAAAATGTAAGGAGCCGGGAAGGTGGATAAAATCTTCTATCTTGAATGGTGTTTCATTATATATTCTATAATATAATTTCATATTGTATGTACAAAATTAGTTTTTAAAGTCAACTTAACCTGAGATCATTATACTTGATATATATCTATATATTAAATGCGGAGAAATTTTTTTTATTTCAAATGTGTTTCATCTCATCTTCAATAACATAATTTAGATAATATGTATAAAATTTATTATTTTTTTTATTATACACTTGACTTGAGATTATTTTACTTGATGTACATCCATGCACTCGACTGAAAAATAAAACACGATTTAGAATAATAGATCAGTTTTTGGAATGGGTTTTAAGGGAAAAATGCTTATCAAGTCCTATTTTTAATAGTAGATTTTTTTTGCCTCTTCAATTCAAAATATTTTATAATAGGATGCAATAATCTAAAAATACATTTTAAAACTACCCAAAACAGTTAGCTCAACAAATAAAAAGCCCCAAAACAGGGATTTTTTTTTGGCTAAAAAGCCACTACTTTAATTTTTTTCCCTCAGTTCTGTTTAATGAAAAAATAAAAAAAGAAAAACAAAATCCCAAGCAAGAAGCAACAATAACAAAAACGACAATAATATTGTGCAATATCGCCGCGACATTTCACACACTAATCTCATGTGCTGGTGTAGCCAGCTTAGCACACATACATTGTCATTATTTAAAAAAAATGTGTGTATATATATATATATATTTTCTCACAAATTCTCTTTACAAAGTCATTATGAGAGAATGGGTCTGTACAAGCCGCAGTATTGCTAAATCTCTCATTTGCAACCAAAGAGGAAACGGAATGCTGCTACGACGTTGGAGATATTAGCGGCTCTAATGAGCTCGACTCGACATCTTCGAAATCGAGAGGCCGTAAACAAGGAGGACAGTATGCGTCGATGGCATTTGCTAGATTTGCTTCCATCACATTGGTTTTTTCGTCAAATTCATCCCTATCCCGGGCGTCCTGCAAACAAATTCATTTCAAGTTCATGAGACAACGGAGTAAAACTCCACTTCGGATCATTTGCTATATTATCGTGCAACATCTTCTATTGCATTCATCAATATACGCCACTTATATTGATAAGTACATAAGATAAATTAAAATAGGTTAAGATCCAAAAATAGAAACTCACCATATGGAAAAAAAAAATTAAATATTCTCTTTTTTTATTTTAACCATTCATTGGCGTGTATTGACGAGTATAATAGAAGATTTAGCACTATTATGTAGCAAAAGATCCAGACCAGTAAAACTCTAATTCCAACGAACATTTGAAGTGCTAGATGATATAAATATAAAATTTTGACTTCATATAAAATTGGGCCCCTATGTAGAAACTGTAGAATTTAAAAAAAATGTTCCTTCATACTGTTGCATCAAAATCTAAATGTGATCAATTTTCAGAGTCTTCCTTCACTGTCTTAGGCTACAAAAAGATATTTCAGACCATCAATCTATAAACTATTTGATTAGAGCATGTTAGTGATAAATGTTAAGTAGCGGGAACAATGTTTACCCCATGGAGACTCACAAAAGCTACAAAAGCAAAAACATATGCATATATAACAAATCTTAACTTCTACATTATCAAGTGATAAAATCCGTTGTACCTTGACCAAACACTGGTAAAACGTAGGAAGGAAGCGTATCTTGCAGTATTCGTTGAAGAGCAAAGTGAAAACCAAGAGAGGTATGGTGGAAAAAGAAGCTGCAGGCTTCGACTTCAGTCCGAAAAGACCAATCATCGTTATTTGCATGATGATGATCGCAATGAGAATGTAGTGATAAATGCAAGGCCAGTACTGGCCACACGTTTCGTAAGTAGTTATATACACATCTTGAATCTGCAAAGTGTGACAAAAATATCCAAATTCATTGAAGTAACCAATATTCTATTCATAGCATTGGAAAATCTGAAATCACTTGGGAATCGAACGAGAAGAAAAGGATGCAACTTGGATACTTCATCTTGTTGATAAAATAATGCAAGCGATCAACTAAAATCTCCTAGTCTTGAAGTTATTCAGAAATAAATTTTAGGGTTAATTATGGAAAACCCCTTAATGTTAGTGTCACTTTAACAAAACCCCTTGTAGTATGAAAAATTAAAAACAACTCCCTTGTGTTTGGGTTTGTGTTACGGGAACCCCCTAACTGCAAAGGTGATTTGTAATATAAAATAAAACATTTGGGGGGTATTTGTAGTTTTTCAAACCATGGTGGGTTTTGCGAAAACGGACCTAACCTCAAGGGGTTTTTTGTAATTAATCCTAAACTTCAACATAAAGTAGCAAAGTAAACAATATTTGAAACAAAATTTCAATCAATAACAACAAACTTAAAACGGCAAATGATTAAGCCAAACTGGGAAGAAAAAAACAAGGTAGTATACGAGACAGGCAAGAAGAGAAAACCTGTATTTAATGCAGTGAAGTAATATATTTTATATTTGAGGAAAGAGAGCTAACCTGATTTACAAACACAACGTAGCCTAGACAGAAATAGCCGACCAGAAATGGGAGAAGCAGCGGTGAGACAACCGCGTACACCATGCCAATCAAAATGCAGAGAGCAACAAAAGGAACTATTCTGTAGTAAGGCAGGGGATAAAGGTAAGGTCTTTTCTTTTTCCCACGGTCCCACGTGTGTGACTTCACTGCATCCCAGATAAGCAATCCGGGCTGAAGAATCTCCAGAGAAAATCCCGATAGCCCGTTTGTGCAGATGTATGTCATGAAAAAATCAGCCTGAGAAAATCATGATATTATTTTTTTTCTTTTCTTATCTCTCTCTCTGTACACACACACACACACATTCCTTTTTTTTTTTCTTCCTTCTTTTTTAAATGTCCTTATATACCGAACTAGTTACAAACATGTCTACATATTATTAAACAAATTAATGAAAAGAAAAATCTAAGGTCACATAAAACATCATGATGTATCCTTTATGGTGCATGACCCTTGCAAATAAAAATCAATCAGAAGCCAAAGACAAAACAACAGATTCATGGTGTGGAACATATTCATGAAGCATCTCTTGGGTAATGAGTCTCAACTTACTTACTTGATTAGAAACAGCACTGGCGAGACGACCAGGAAAATCCTTGGGATGGCTGAAAGATTCTCCAATCTGATCAAGTAACGACCCCGATAGCAGGGTTAAGAAGAAAACGTTTCCAACGAGGAAATAGAAAACCATATTGCATGTTTTTATATCCTTTCTGCTCGTCGAGATGTAACCGGCTAATTTGGCCATTTGCATCATGGCAAACGGAACAATGTATATAAAACCATTGAGAATCGCACTTGGAAGATATCCTGTCACAATAGACCTTAAACCAGGTCTACAAAAGGGAAAAAGAATCTGAAGTGTTAACTATTGAGAAAACACAAAGTAACTAAAGCATATACTCACTCCAAGTTCACAAAGATCGTAGAGTCTTACATCAACTGTACGGCCATAGCGGGGGGAAACCATTTCTTCAACCGATCAAATTTCGCTATTCCCTGAACGGCCGTAACAGGCACAGCAAAGAATATTGTAAGCAGAGCAGCTGCTATATACACCCCGAATTTGTAGAGAGGTAAGTATCTATATGGAATTGCCAAATTCGTCCATAGTACGTCTCTTGGCTCTGGAGCCATTTCAGTTATCCATAATAGGGGGTTCGGGATCTGCTGAGATTGTGCTGCTAAAGCAGCCCCCCACCGTGATTTGAATGTCACAAAAGCAATAGGCAGCTCCTAAAAAAAACATAAAAGACGGAACCGACATAATTATTGCATAAAGTATATTAATGGTAAAAGAAGCATACATGTAGGTAGTTTAACGTAATTCCAGATAAAATGAGATTAATTACCATTCAGCAAAATAAGATTTACCTTTTTCTGAAGCTGTTTTCTACACCGCATATGCTGTATTCTACGACTGACTTCTTGAAAAATCTCCTTGAGTCGCTCTATGTCTGATTCATTTTTCAATAATTCTGGCTGGTGGAAATGTCCCTCACGTTTTCTAGTCAGCGAACAGTGCATCAAGTTCTCAATCTTTCTTGTAATAGACTTCGCCTGGTTCTGTATACAATTCAAGAAAATGCATATAACAATCCCATTGCTGCTAGTATTTATCAGAAATAGCCAATAAAACAAAATGAGTTGGCATGCCATTATAACCTCACCAATAATTTATCGAGATCTTTCCCATCATATAGGATTTGGTAAGACTCATATGAATGCGGATGATATTTTGAGAAAAAGTGATGCACAGAGCAATCGTGGGCCTTGTGTTCATCACACAACGGAATTTCTCGAACTAAAACAGTGAACTGATTAGGCTGATGCCTCAGAATATGTAGCTGATGAATTCTTTTACGCAAAACATCTTCGTATTCCTGAGAATGACCGACAAATGAGTGGGGGAAAAACGAAAAAGAAAAAGGTTACATTTTGCAATACCTTATCATGTTCTCATGCAAATAATAGTGTTCACATATATAATTAAGTAAAGTTTGTGAGAAAAAGGATTTACCTTGTACAGGAGGTATAATCCATAACAAGACACAAAGTACAAGCATGAACAGTGCACCCAAAGCCTGTTGAACATCAATAATAACTCAGATAATTAAGTACCCATCACTAGATATCTAAGCATTGTTTCAAGATTGACCAAAAATGAAAAATAAAAATAAATAAACAAGGTTTACCAGTTAGAGCCTTTGCTAATGTTGGATATTGTGAAAGAATCCATCGAATGATAATGCCTGGACGACCCTCCATCACCAGCTATATAGTTAAGCGGAAGCAGTAACACTAATCCAACTACAGAGCAAACCAAAAAGAAATTGATCCTGCAATGATACTTCATATGGAATAAAAAACTGGAGGGACATGCCACTAAATACACGAGCCAAATCTTGTCCATCCATTCAAGAAAACAGAAAAACGGCACGTGTCTCTTAATATTTTCATAAAATATTTCTTGATCTTAAGTTTCACTTTCCTTCTATGAGCTAAAATCATCATCACATCATATAAACATTTCATGCTAAGATTGTACGCACATGCAAACATGCATTCTAGCACAGCTGGCATAACATTAATAATTGGTTTGATTACCCGAATTTGAAAATCTTGATTAGAACGAGCGCATCGAGACCAGAATGTTTAAGAATTTGATCTTCGGATACGCGTAGGCAACTAGTGATCCAACCGAAAGACGGGACGTAACGTAGAAGGGAATTAGGAGAGAGATCAAAAGCGGGGCAATCGGCCTTACAAATAGCAATGAGACGGGCGTAGTATATGTTGGCTTTGGAAGGGTGTTTCTTGATGATGGAGTGAAGTGATATACTAACGAAAGCCAGTAGAATGTTTATGGCTGCAGAAACAAACAGGGGATTACCTTCCATTTTCACTTTCTTGAAAGAGGAACAGATCTCAGTTATGGTTAAGATTCATATTCAGAGAAACAGGACAGGTATAATGATTTACGGACGTGGGGAATTGTGATCAACTACAAACAAAATTCAATGCCATGCAATAATTAAGGGGGATTAGATTAGAAATGGGGAGATTATCTATTCTTAGTAATTTAGGCGTTTCTACGTTAAATTAGTCCCTCTATCCCTGTATTTTAGACTGAATTATTGGATGCCACAATAGAAAACCATATCGACTAAACTGGAATTTTTATTTAGAAAAAACAGTACCATTAGCTCACTATTTTTAAGGTTCATGTTAAAAAAAAAATCCACAAATATTTTTTTTTTCCAATTCTTATTCAGAAGTTTGCCTACATACAAGGGGAAAATAACGGGAAAATTTTTCCAGAGAAATGAACAAACCCACAATCCAAGAAACACACACACACACACACACACACACACATATATATATATACACACAAAAAGCAAATTAATTCAAAAAAAAAAAATCCATTCAGATTGAGAAGAAATCAAAAGCCCATAGCCCATTTTTCCTCGTGCACCGAATTCTGAAAAAAAACTCAAATATAACACATTTTATCGATCATTATCAACTTAAATTTGCATAAATAAATAAATAAATAAAAACCCCTTTAAAAGTGGCTCACCCGAACTTAAACAGCCTTACGGAGATAAAGGCATCAAGGCCACAAGAGTCGAGAATCTCGTCCTCTGTGACCGAGAGGGCACGGCGGATCCAGCCCACCGACGGCAGCATGCGGCGGAGAGTGAATCGGCGGGGGAAGGGGAGGTGGTGGTGCTGGGCGAGGCGGCGGGCGTAGTAAATGGGAGCATGAGAAGGCTGCTTTTTGAGTATGGAGAAGAGCGTGAGTATGAGCAGAGCTAAGCCCACGTTAATGGAAGCTGAAACCACCAAGCTCTCTAAGTTCATCTCCGCCTTAATTTCTTCTGGATTTTTTGTTGTTCTGCAAATTAAGTGAAGGGTATCTTTGTTCTTGTTTTTGGTAGAGGGAGAAGAGGAAAGTGAACTAAACGTGGCGGGATTTGAGGGTGGCCACTAGGATTGGACGTGATTCTGGAATATTGCATGGCACTTTGGCTGCTACTTGCGGGCGCACTGGATACATTTAGAGGAAATTTGGCCAATAAGGCCTTCAAGTACCCGTCAATTTTATTTTCATTTTTTCTTTTGATAGAAAATTTGACCTGATACTAATTAAGACAAATAACTTAATGCAATTAAATTATAAATAACTTAATTTATGAACGGAGTTAAATTAAAAATAATTTAATTTATAATAACAATAAAACACTAAGATCGTGATAAAATATATTGTCATTTGGACCAATTTATTAAGCGATAAAATCACTCTTTTAAGATACACTACAAAATATCCAAGTTGTGACAAAATAAATGGCTGTTCGGGACAATTTTTTAAGCGATAAACTGATTTCTTTTAAGATATACTACAAAATACCTAGGCCGTGACAACATAAATGGTTGTTTGGGTGAGTCCATGAAGAGACAAGCTGATCTCTTTAAATATCAATGAACAACTTATAAATGATTCATGAAGAGATAAGCCATAAAAGGACGGTCGATCTCTTTAAATATCAATAAACACCAATGGTCGTTTGGGTGGGCCAAATGGCCCGATCGTCACAAAAAGAATGGCCATTCGGCCAGATCTTTAAATTTTTTTAAAGAAAATTTATATTATCATAACTTTCTAATAATAAAAAAAAATAATATTATTACCAAAGTACTAATTATTTATAAATTTCTAAGATCATAATTTAATATTTGAAAAGTTAAATATCGTTATCGCATATTTATTTGTACATATTTTAAAATTATAACTTAACTACTAATGTTAGATAATTATTTATATATATAGGAATAGCATACTTATTTTTTTTATGTGACTATTTATATAATATATAATTTTGTATATAAAGTATAGATACATATCATATAAATTTATATAAAATAATAAACAAAAATATATATAAAATCCAGTGGGGTGGGTCCGGGTTGCCATCCCGGGGGGGCCGGGGGGGGGCGGGGGGAGGATTTAAATTTTTTAAAAAATACATATAAAATTTAATTTGATCTAAACTTAGGAATTGCTCCCTCCAGTTCCCCCTCTACTTGGATTGGTATGTTTGACAGTCAGGATTTTTTATTATATTTTTGTGTAATATTTTTTGTTCTACTAATTAATACACTTTGTCTCTTCTGATGCTATTTATATATCAATATACATAACATATATTGATAAATGCAATAAAAAATAATATAGGAAAATGTAACAAAAAGAACAAACGGTATGTTGGAAAATAAAATAGACTATACCTGAAATAATTTCCAGCCTTGATCCCATGAATTTCTCATGCAAAAGCGAACGTATGCTTCATTGAATAATCCAACTTGTGCGGAAACTTCTATCAACAGTCAAAAGTGGACTTTTTTTAACTTGATCAAAAAAAAGTGTTTTGTTTAAGTTTTTGACATAAAAAAAGATTTGTGTGAAAAATAACCTAAGTCGCGTTGTTGGCGACTTTATATAAATATTAATAAAATTTATAAAACTTTAATATATTTTTAGAAAAATTAATAATAATAATAATAATAATAATAATAATAAAACAATAGAAGTCGCCAACATTGTTGGCGATTTTTAATAAAATATTATTTGTCTTCTTCACAAAAAAAAAAAAGAAAAATAGCTAAAACTCGCCAACGGCATTGGCGATTTTAAAGTCGCCATCACCGTTGGAGAGTTAAAAAAAAACCAATGTTTACTGTTCTTTTTCTAAATATTTGAGCACGAATGTTTATATCCAAATTTTTGCCGTGTTGAATCTTGGAATTGAGCCAATTATGTCAACTGAAGTGTGAATGCCTATTACCATATATGCACGTATGTTAAAAATATTATTTGGTTTAATTCAAAAATTAATTGGTCTTATCTAATGCTTTGGATATAAACATTGTTATGTTCTTTTAAATAATTGTGAACAAATACTTGTTTGTAAAAATTAATAAATATATATTGTAATTTCATTAGAGTCAAATTACACGTTATGTTCTTATTTGAATTTGATTTGATTATTAAATGACGAGTTATGTGTAGAAATATCAAATTACGTGAACCTAGCTCGAGTTTGACTCGATTTAAAGCTCGGTTCATCATAATAATCAAACCAAATTCAAACAAAATTCCGAACTAGATAAAAAATTCAAATCAAGCTTAAACAATACTTTATTCGACTCGACTCAGCATGCATGTATGAATATGTTTCGAGAAATTTATTGTAATTTAGTACGTAAATAGACAATTGTCACATTGTATGAGTGTGTTCTTTTATGGTATAAGTGACAAAATGCTAGAAAAATTATAATATAAGTGAAAATGATAATACTTCTTATGAGAAAAAAAATAATTATTGAACAAAACTCACACACACACAATTGCTTTGACTGAGTGGAGGGGAATAGCACAACTCCCCACCTTTTAAGTAAAGGAACTAACAAGCAAAACCAAAAATGCCTAAGTTTTACCATAATAATCAAGACATAAACGTGGTCAACATCATTAACATAGTGCCTTAATTACAACAAAAAAAGTCGCCATTGGTGAAGGCAACTACATAGTCGCCAACACAAATGGCGACTTCTCAATTTCTCCCTTTTTTTTGGCCTAAATATTCAAACCTGATTGTGAAAAAAAATTATAAAATATTTGAAGTCACCAACCGTGTTGGCAACTTCGAATATTATATTATTTTTTTTCTTTCCTCAAAATATATTACAAATGTATAAAATATATTATATCTTAATAAAGTCGTCAACCGGGATGGCAACTTTACCTGAAGTCGCCAACCCCGTTGGCAAGTTAGGTTATTTCTACAGAAGATCAATTTTTTGTATCAAAAAATTAAATATTACACTCTTTTAGGTCAAAATTATAAAAAGTCTGTCAAAAGTTCAATCTCGGACAAATCGAAATAATCATTTAATCATAATAGATAATAGAATGCGAAACATTCTTTTCTCAATCTTCATAGTATAAGGATTTTCTTTTTTCAAATCACCTTGCAGAAAAAATCGACATGCTTGTGTATCGAAATGGCCATATGTACTCTCTCAATTTCAAATTATTAGTTTTTAAAAAAAGGTTTTTTTTTAGTCCCAAAATATTCATCATTTTGAGAAGTCCAAAAGAGCATTACTTTTCTTTTTAAATTTACCCTCATTTTATCAACTAAAATTCATTTACTATTTCGATACAATTTTCTAAAAAGAAATATTTTAGTCAAATTGTTGTAAATTTAGTTAAAAGAAATCTACTCTCTCTCTCTCTCTCTATATATATATATATATATATAGATGTATTATATATATTTATATTTGATCTTCCAAAGATTTTGCTACGATAAATTTCTCGTCATTATAAAAAGATAAAAAAAATTTATTCTTAAATGGTTTTATAATTAATTAACTTAATCCGTCTAGATTTGTTATTTAACATAAATGTTAAATCCTAACCAATAATTAATATATATATATATATATATACATATATATAGGGATAATTACATCTACTACCCCTCTAAAGTATCGAAACTACAACTGGTCCCCCAAAAATTTTCAATATTACAAAGAGTTACCTCGATAAAATTCATAATTACAAATACCCCTCTATTTGCCGGTTATCCGGTCAATTTTTTCTAAACTTTCGATTTTACCCTTTATTTCTTAATATTAAAAAAATAAATAAATAAACTGAAAAAATAAATCTTGTTAAAATAAAAAATACCATATATATGTAAATAAAAAAGAAAAATAAACTAAAAAAGTAAAAAATACTATATATGTAAATTAATTTTTAATTTTTATATTAGTCATTAAAAAATTATTATTAAAATAATAAATTATAATTAAAATTTTAAAAATTTATATTTTTTTTAATTTTTAAATTATGTTTAGATTTAATTTTTTTTCTTCATCTTCCTCCCAACCCCACAAAACCCTAACCCCCTACCTCCTCCTTCACCACCACCGGCCCCGCCTGCCCCCCCGACGCACCCTCTCCTTCTTGTGCCGTCACCTACCTTCTTCCTCCTCCACTATCACCACACCGCCTCCCTCGTTTCTCCCTCTCTCTCCCTACTTCAATCAATCTTCTCTCTCCCTCCCTCCCACCCCCTAGATCTCTCACTCCCTCCATCGATTTCTCTCCCTCCCTCTCGATCTCCCTCTCCCTCTCTCTCACTCCCTTTCTCTTGATCTACCTCTCCGTCCCTCTCGATCTCTCTCTCACTCTCTCGCGGACAGCAGCGAGCTGTGGGCGGTGGGCAGCGGGCGGTCAGCGACGGTTTGTGTGTGTGTGTGTGTGTGTGTATTATGTATGTGTATATATACATATTTATTTATATATTTATATTGCATTTACACATAAAAATAAATTAACATGGAAGAAAAATGTATAAAAATTAGGGCAAGGGTAGATTTGGATTTCAAAAAAAAAATTACTGATGTCATCATATTATGACCGGAAACCGGCTGAGTGGGGGATATTTGTAATTATGAATTTTATCGAGGTAACCTTTTGTGATATTGAAAATATTTGGGGGACCAATTGTAGTTTTGATACTTTAGAGGAGTAGTAGATGTAATTATCCCAATATATATTGTTTAATTACTAAAAAGACAATGCAAATAAGGTTTGTCCCAATTAAAATAATAATAATTTTTTAATTAAAATTATGATATAATTTTTAAGGATTGCTTCGATCTAACAATTAGAATCAGTTGGAAGATGACATAATTATGTGTTGGAAAATAATGGCTTTGAATATCAACAAAATAAGATTCATAGTTTATTTGGAAAAATAAATATAATTGCAACAACAGTTTACATACAACACAATAGCCAAAAGCAATTAAACAATGGAAAATACAAATAAAATAACAAGAAAGTTTAGTAAACTTATCGTTATTTTCAATTGTATTGCAATGACTGAATTACTGGGATGAATCGATTAGCCTTAAAAAAATATTTGTCCCGCTAATCGGCCCCACTAATCAGGACGATGAGCCAACGATACTCTTTCCATAATAAGATAGTCTACAGATTCGTTTCAAATTGCACTACTACTTTGAATCTCACTTCGAAAGCTAATTCACTCTGTATTATGTGTATGCAAGAAGATACATGAATACAAAAATACCAGAATGATACTTTATTATCACAAGACCAGGGATGCACTCAGAGAATATATTTAACACTGATCTACTGAAAGAGAAATGATACCTGAAATGTTTCTTTTGTATCTTGTGTCTTCTTTTTTTTTTTATGTTCTTTCTACATGACACGATCATGCTATTTATAGGGGAAAGAAAATACAGGAGATTAATGTTGGGAATTAAATTTGAAACTGTAACCGCTTGTAACGTTTTAAACAATTAAATTTGAATTTGTAACAATAAGTAACAGTCTTCAATTACTCATAGGGTTGCTTGTAATGTTTCAGACAATTAAATCTGAATTTGTAACAAGTAACAGCCATCGGTTACTTGCAATCAATAACATGTATTAATGCTCAGTAATAGTTAACCAGGATGCTTGTAACATTTCAGACAATTAAATCTAAATTTGTAACAACAAGTAACAAACATCAGTTATTTAGCAAATCAATATCGTGTATTAATGCTCTATAACTGAATTTGTAACAACAAGTAACAACCGTCAGTTACTCAACAATCAATTTCATGTATTAAAGCTCCGTAATCGAATTTGTAACAATAAGTAACAACTATTAGTTACTAAACAATCAATATTGTTTATTAATGCTCTATAATCATTAATCGTTTCAAACAATTAATGATGCGCATTAATTTTCTGTAATGGTTGAAATTAAGTTTGAATTTAAAATTCAAACTTTATTCTAGGGCTAGTTTAGTAAAAGATAAGACCGAGATTATGACACTTCGCCCCAATGCCTGCAGTGTGTGTGGTACTTAGTTAATTAGTTCACACTTAATCAATACTTAACCACATATATACATGAATTATCATGTTTAAATATCTCATGTGAGATATCTGCACTTATCCTTTAATACTTAGACAATATTTAGCAGGACTTTATCTATGGATTTACACCAAAAATGACTTCATCCTAAATTAATTCTTATAAATGTTATCATAATTAAGCCCATTTCCAACATTATGAAAAAAACGCTTTTATTTGTTAGTATCAGCCTATTAGGGGCACTTATACTTTCCATAGTTTTTATGGTAAAACTTAGGGACTGTTTTTATGATTATCCTTATCTATATATATATATATATATATATGATATCTATGCCTTGTAACGGTATTTTGGGTGTTTTATTAATATTATCGAAGCTCATGATCAATGCACCCCATTACATTGTAGAACCCCTAATCTCCGACTATCAGTGCCTTTATCTCATTCCATTTTTGATAAGATCACTATTCACTTTCATCTTGCAAGCTTGGCACTTAATTACAACAACCTCTTGTTTTCTTGGTTGATTTGGAACACTCACATTTCCTCCAATATGTATTCATTTTACATGCGAGAATTCAACTTTATTCAAACGATGGACCCGTATGTTTGACAGTTCGAAATTTGTACTACACTTTGTATAATATTTTTTGTTGTTCTAATTAATATATTTCTTTTTTAATTTCAACCAGTCATCCATACAAATAACATATCTTAATAAATATAAATATATAATATAAAACATTACATAAACGTGTAACAAAAGGTTGAGACTGTTTGAAAATAAAATAGACTAGATTGAACTAGTTGAAGCCCTCCTGAACATAAGACAAATTCCCTAGTCCGTGATCCAATTCTAAAATGAGCTAATTATCAGTTATCACATCTTTGCAGGGAATATCTTCGAGTTTTGAGATGATCGATCAAAGAACAACAAAATGTGAGCGACCTTTAGAATTCCCAAAGGGCAAATTACGTTTACATTCTTTAAGGTATAATATAATTATAAATTAGATTTTTTTATTTTAAAATTACAATTATGCTCTCGACATTTAGGAATTTTTTGTAAATATTAATAAAAATATTCAAAAGATAACTTTCTTACAACCATAGTAATCAACCCGACTATCAAGAAATGTGCCTCGACTAGCCTACTAAAATCTCTCAATAAATTTCATTATTCCACCCACCTTTGTAAAATAACTTCTCTTTATACCACCACAACCATCATTATCTATAATTTGATTTCTCCACTACTTGATGTTTTTATTTTCAAAATTAACTTTATATATAGTTTCTATATTTTATACTTGTTAAGATCATGCTAATTCTTTCTCAAAACCATGCCAAAAATAATATAAATACAACTCCTAATTATGTTTTACCTTGGTGGATTGGGAATTTTGTTAAACTAATACATACCTATAGGAGGTAATTGTAATTTTTGAAATAAAATGAACTAATTTGTAATTACATCATACTTCACAGGATGTAAAGGTAATTTGCCCTTCACTAATCAAAAAACTTGGCCGACTTTCAGAATAACCTAAAATAATTGTTGGGATTTTAACCTGATTGACACGAATCCTGCTTTCAAAGGTGGGAAATCGTTAAGAGCTCGAACCTTGCAGTGTACATGTATGTGTGTGCATATTAAAATTAAAGGGAAAAAAAAAACAAAAGTATCTGAAAAAAAAAAAAAGTATCTGAAATAGTTTGTTCACCAATCCATCTTGGATTCTTGGTCCATGCATTTCTCATGCAAAAGCGAATGTATGCTTTTGATTACTTTTTGTTCGAGCTAATTAAAGGAAATCTTGACATAATATAATTTGGGGAATATCATGCATTTTTTATGGTTTTTTTTTTGCTCCATGTGCCGCTATGGGTCGTGTCAATAAAATATTGAAATAGAGCGATGTAAGATAAGAAGTTGATCGATTTTACTACTTTATGGACCAAGTCCACGAAGAAGTAATTTAATTTTATTTAGTTTTAATATTTTCTATACACTACGAGAAAAATGATGATTTGAGTCGAAATTTGCGATCAATTTTTGCTGAAAATCGGTCGCAAAATTTGATACCAATTTTGCAACCGATTATTTTTGTGACCGATTTTGCGACCTAAAAGAGCGAGTCGCAAAAGATACTGACGTAGAGCGTGGGTGACGATGTTTGCGACCGACTAGGTTGGTCGCAAAACTGGTAAATTTTTTTAGTATTTGCGACCAACCGCATCAGTCACAAATTTCTTCACTTTAAATAATTCAAAAAAAAAAAACCGTAGTGGGGGCGACGTACTGGTAAATTGATTTGCCAAATTTTTATGGCTATCTGAATATTGAAGAATACTTGGATTGGGAATTTAACATTGAGAAGTTCTTCAGTTATACTAGGGTTCCATAGGATAAGCAATTAAAGTTTGTGGCTTATAAGTCGAAAGGAGGAACTTTAGCCTTGTGGGATCAGTTGCAGGAAAATAGGCGAAGACAAGGAAAATACCTTATACGTATGTGGTCAAAGATTCAATGACTGATGTGTATGAGGTTTTTGCCCATTGACTATGAGTAGACACTATACCATCAGTACCAAAATTATCGACAGGGAATGTGTTTAATTAAAGATTATAGCAATGAGTTATTGCGATTAAATGTTCAAAATAACTTGACAGAAATGGATAATTAACAGGTGGCACATTTTGTTGGTGGATTGCGGATGGCTATCCATGATCAACGTAGCATCCATATACTATGGAGTCTGGACGAAGCTATAAATTTAATACGTAAAATTGAAACCCAACTTATTAGAAAACTTATTCAAAGTTAGCCTACCTCTCACCACCAAAACATCCCAAATTGCAATTAACCAAGAAAAGACCCCAACCTTAAGCCCAATTCCTATAACTATACAAAGTCCCCTTACTCAGCCCCAAATAACTACAAACCAAACTAAACAGCATGCACCCCCCACTCAAACCAAACAAGTAAACAACCTCTATTCTAGACCTTATGGAAATAAGAATTATAGGTGTGGAGAGCTAGGACATCATTCCGATGAGTTTAGAAACAATCGAAGCGTGAATGTAGTGGAAAAGACTTAAGAACAATCATCGTATGTAGACCTTGGATAGGTTGAATCAAATAATGTTGAAACCAATTCCAATGGTGGCCAATAGAGTCGTGAGTTCACAGACGGGGGTGACGAGGGCAAACATATAGTTGGAGTAGTTCAATGTTTGTTACTTGATAGCGGTAGTTCCGAAAATATTGTTTCTAAGGAGCTGGTCCAGAAATTGCCTCTGAAGACAAAGGAACATCCTTCTCTATATAAGATTGGTTGGATCAAGAAGGGCGCCGAGACTAAGGTAACATAAATATGTAATGTTCCAGTTGTTATTGGCAAGCATTGCAAAGATGAAATTATCTGTGATGTTTTTGATATAGATGCATGCCGTATTTTATTGGGTAGACCTTGACAATTTGATATGGACTCTATTTATGATGGTAAAAATAATACTTATGAGTTTTACTTTTTTGGACATCGTATCATACTGCTGCTTATGGTTGAGGAAAATGAAGTACCTAATATTTCTAAATTGGAGATGAAGTTATTTTTTACAGTTCTTGAAGATGAATTTTCAGATGTATTTCTTAAAGAGCCACCAAAAGAGCCGCTCAATGAGCTACTCTATCCGGAGTATAACTCAAGGTCAAGTTCTTTTCCAACAGGGGAGTATGATGTAGGACCAAAAATTGGTTAATTTTAGGATTTTATGGATCAACTAAAGTCCATAAAGAAGTAATTTAATTTTATTTAGTTTTAATATTTTCTATAGGTGTCTTTTTATCCTAATATGTTAGTTTCGGACCAAGTTTAGTATTTTTCCATTTTATTTTGGAAACAGTCCTTTGTTATTTCAACTAGGATTAGTTTAATATTTCCTATTTTATTTTGGAAACAATCCTATCCTGTTTCTACTATGATTAATGTTTAGCTACTTAAATACTTGGCAAAAATGCAATTTTAGGGCCTTATGTTGTCAAAATTTGACATTTAGGACTATAACTTTTCAGTTTTAATTTTAGGACATGAATTTAAGTGTTTTTGACACATTGAGGACATGATGCCTCGAATTGCACAATTTAATCTGAAAGATGATGTAATTTGACTGAATGACGTCTCCGGCGACTCTGAGGGGATGTGTGACGTCAGATTCAGTCAAATTACATCATCTTTCAGACTAAATTAAGCAATTCGAGGCATCATGTCCTCAATGTGTCAAAAATACTTAAATTCATGTCCTAAAATTGAAACTGAAAAAATTATAGTCCTAAATGTCAAATTTTGATAATATGAGGTTCTAAAATTTCATTTTTCCCTAAATACTTATTAAGCTCCTATAGTTACATAACTCATAAAGAATAAACTATGTTTTGTTTTTTCTTTATTTTAATTTCTCTCAAGTTCTTGAAGCTTTGAAGACGAGTTCTTCAAAATCCTTCAAAATTCATAGCTTCCGCTCCATCATAGAGCTCCATGCTTCATTCAAAAATCCAACTTTTGTCGAACCTGCTCTCAACTGCCAAAACTTCAATCTCATATGAATCGCAATAATTATTTAATCAAAATAAATAATAGAATGTGAAACATTCTATTCTCGATCATGGACTTTTTTGTTCCGCTTTTCTGGTTTTCTTTCCATCACGTCTAAGAGAAAAGGAAATGCTTGTGATTCTAAAAGGCTTATATTATATATTAAGTAATATGTGATTTGCTTGGAATTTAGCGCACTAATCATACACTCAGTCAAAATATAAATTAGAAAGAAAAGAAAATTGACATAATAATTAAAAATAATTTGACCGGAGAAGTCTACATTCACGGACAACACAAGAGGAAAAATTCTACTGTAATGAAGACGTATGTGTAAAATTCAAATCACACACTAAATTCCTAGACTTCCTCAAATATCTATAACTCCAAAAATAGGACGAAAATAAAAGTTCATACTACAGGGGAAACTCCCTCCCCCCCTCCCCATACACCAACCCTACAGCCTTCACAAGGCCAGTGTGGGGCTACAGGCCCAAGCCTTTCAGCCCGATCCCTCCGCACCCTCTGCTACCCATACATATTTTCATTAAAAAAATTATTTTAGATCGCATTGCAAATTCTTTGAATCGAGTCATAATTCAAATTTATTGAAATTCAAGCCACATCAAAACATAATGCCATTGAGGATATTGGTCAAAAGAATAGAGCTGATCAGCCAAATAATCAGTTTCCACTTTCACTTTCCAGTATGGCCCTAACTTTACTTCCTTTATCTTACGCTAGAAGAAAGAAAATGAAAAGGGGAGGGAGAGAGAGAGAGAGAGAGAGAATTAGTTATTGTTTGTTAATGCTGCATATCTGAGTCAAATTAAAGAATTAATTTTATATTTCTTTTTATTTTCTTTAACAAATTAACGAATTAATTTTACATTTCTTTTTATTTTCTTTAACAAGTATGTTCCTTTTTAATCTGAAACTTTGTTGCACACGCAATTCGTCTTTAATGTGGACCATGGGTGTGCAGTCCGATACTTGTCTTCGTGTGAACGTATTTAGTGGATGTTGGAAACAAAGACTACTTTGTTCTTCTTGAAAAAAATTTAAACACTAGTGCTATAACTAAGTAGTATTAATATCCCAAATACTAGGGAAAATAATACTTGTAGCGGGAAAATTTCTTACGCGGACTGAGTGTTTAGTCTCTATCTATGTACTTAGGAATCGTTTACTTTTCTTGTTTGGACAATGTTGGTTTGGGCTGTGGGTGGTTAATGAATTGGGTTACACATGGTTAGCTTGGGCCAAGAGGTTGTTTACTTTGGTTTTTTTCATGAGTTTATTGTGACTCTTCACCCCCAACAATTTTATTTTGGATTGTGGGCATCTATTGGTTTGGTGATGAAATTACTGGACAGCCCTGAAGCCCTCATTGTTGACCCCAAATTTGTCTGAAAAATATCAAGAATGCAGACACGCTTTCCTGTTCATCTTCTCTACTTGCTGTCTCACTTAAGGTGCCCTGCCACTGACCATCTGCACCGCACGCTCCGCCACTCCGTCGCATCCACCTTGTTCCGCTGCTGAATTATCTTTTCCTTTTCTCTTCTCATTTTTTTTCCTGCCCAATAGGTTTTTTTCCTGCTCGATGGGTTTTCTTCTTCTTTCACCTGTTTTTATTTCTTATGCAATTATTTTCTAAATTTTGCTAAAAATATGCTAAACTTCTGTGTAATATGTCAAAATTTATAGAAACATTGAAATCATGGATGATGTATGTCTAAAACCCTAGAGAATCAAGGACTGACGAAATTGATGAATAAATTAAGAAAAACCCTAGATCTGAAAAAATTGTAGTTTGACTTTTGAGGGCATCAAAGTAATTTGATTGGCCAGTTTGAAGACAGTTTATTTTAACCCACCAAATTGGACAGTTTGATTAGCCCACCACAAACAATGGTTGACCCGGGGCTCCAAGATAAGGGGGGTGTATGGCACCGTGAATGTAAACGTGAGGAAACGGATGTCAAAATAAGCTGACCAACAATAACTAAGGAAGTAAACGACTCCTTAACGGTTTAGATTCAACCACATATTAAAAATACTTTTTCAAAAAAATAATATATAACTCATAAATGAATTTAAATTATAAAATATATACACTCACTCCATAAAAAAAAATTTCATTATAGCGGTCATATTTTGTGTCACAAGTACCTTAACAAAAATGCATTGTGTTTTGAACAAATATTGAATGGACCTCGCAAATTATGCCGCCTCACAAGTGATGATATCATTTGGTAAACAAAAAGTTTTTCAGATCATACAATAATTTTTGATCAAACTTATTTTGAGATATCATTTTAATTTTAGGTTATTGTCACAATGAATCCTCATCTCTTCATGTATAGTTACTTCAATTCCTTATTTTTTAATGGTGACTTTATTATCACTAAGGTTAAATTTTAGTTTTTGTGCACGCCTTTCTACTTAATCTTTAGTAGAATTTTAGTTAGAAATAAATACGTACATGAAGGGTATGTGCAATATTAAAAGATTAAAAATTATTAATATTACGTGTGCCCATGACGGGTATCCATTTTCAGCCAAAATTTGACTAAAAATTGAGTTGAAATATTAACAAGAACCACAAATTTAACTTGAGAAATTAGAAAATCACCATTAATATATGAAAAAAAAAAATTAAAATATCTAATTTATTTGCTGCATCTCCCCTGGAATTTTCTTGGAGCCAAGAACAAAGTTTTTCAAACAAGGCGTGCCCACCTTTTTGTGCCGGTTTCCCATTTTCATCAGCTTCCATTTGTTTAAATCGTAGTGTTGACTTCGTCTTCTTATATCTCAGCCCAAACAACTCATTATGCTCACAGGTCAGCCAGATTTTGAACTGAAAATGATGTGAAGCTGCCTTGCCTCTGCAACCGGATACCTCTCTCTCTCTCTCTCTCACACACACACACACTCACTTGCTCTCAGAAATCTCCAAAACTTTACCGAGGTTTTAGGAAGAGACAAACGCTTATCCCCAAGAGTAGGAACCATGTCTAAATCTGTCTCATCAATTTCATCTTATTTGACCTCTAGTGATTTGTTTCCAAAACTCCCATCTTCCAATTTTCAAGAAATGGAGGGATCAGATTTATCAGACCAACAGTCTTTATCCGGGCTTGAATTTGATTCATCAACCATGAATTCAAGCTCATCATCATCATGCTCATCTTCAATCCAAACAGACCCCACCAAAGAGCTCTCAGTCATCATTCAGAAACTGAGTCCAATTCTTGATCAGATGAGGGATAGCTTTGAGACGACAGACCTATTGGAGATTCACAAAGCCATCAACTCGCTTGAAGACGACTACAAACGAGCCAAAAAAGCCATAGAAAGTCCAAACATTCAAGCTTCGCCAACTAATAAACACATTGAGTATTTGATACAGAATCTTGGGAGGTCTTTAGGACTCGTGCTCTTCGCAGGCCATGAGATGAAGATGGCTAACAAGAAAAATGTTGAGGCGTTGTGCAAGGAAATGATGAATGTGAGGTTTGATATGAGTTCAGAACTTGAATCAGAGGATGAGAAAACAGGGGAAATAACAGAGGAAAAAACAGGGGAGGGTGGTGGTGTATTGAGCATTGATGAAGCTATGATGAAGATCAAGTATGGTGATGAAGAAGAGTTCGAAAATGGGCTTATATGGTTTAATAAAATGATAATGGATCGTTCGGTTTTGAAAGAAAGATTTAATGGTGAAGATGTCGTCAAGGTTTTATGCGACCGGTTGAGTTCGAGTAGAGGAAATGAAAGAATGACGATCATTCGAATACTAAGGCATCTTGTTACACTGAATGATCAAAACAAGGTAATTTTTAGACGTGTTCCAGCTAGTAAAATGAGTTGACATATTCTTTTTTCTTGTATCTTCGACTTGTTCATTCATTACGCTTGTTTCCGGAAAGTGTGCAGGAAAAGATGAAGGATTTGGAGTTTTTATCATCACTAATGAAGTCATTGGCACGGGACGTGGGGGAGCGAAGGGAGGCTGTGAGGCTTTTGTTGAGTCTCTCAGATGATGCGGGCGTTAGAAAACGAATGGGTCGAATACAAGGGTGTATCGTTATGCTGGTTGCGATTTCAAATGGAGATAATGATGATGAAGAGGTTTCGTCTTGTGCGAAAAAGCTGCTAAATGCTATGTCAAGCAACACCCAACATGCTCTCCATATGGCCGAGGCTGGGTACTTTAAGCCTTTAATTAAGTACCTAAAAGAAGGTAACCCAACTCTCCCCTCTTGGCCACTGGCCACTGGGCTGTAGTTCAGTGCTGGAGGTTCGACTAGTACCATTGAGGTCCTGGGTTTGAACCTCTTATCCTCTCCCCTTCCTCATTCGGTGAGTGTTTGTGTGTGTGTGTGTGTGTGTGGCATTCCGATTGGTATTTGTAGGGTGTCTTAAGTGGATTGTATCAAAAAACTCTACCCTCTTGATTTTAAAATTACATTTACCTCCTTTATAATTTATTTCCACATTACAGTTATCCCTTCTGCCAGTTATTACACAAATAAATGATGCCATCATTTAAATTTTCGTAAACCTCTCAAATTTCTCTTCCACAAAACGTTGGTGTTATCCAAGTTTCTTGGTAAATTTTATCAGCTTTGATCAAATTCCGATTGCTAGAAGAGGATATTTGACAAATTGACATCAGGAGGATAGGTTTGAAAAGACCATAGGCCTATAGTTGTGTCAAATGTTGTCCAATAACACTTGAGATGAGAGAGTTGTTATTTCAACTTACTTATGTCCCTTCATCTCTTTCCAGGTTCAGACATGAGTAAGGTTCTAATGGCGACAGCGCTATCAAGAATGCAACTCAACGACAGAAACAGATCCACCATCGGACAACAAGGGGCCATCGAACCCCTCGTCGAAATGTTCAACACAGGCAATCTTGAGGCCAAGCTTTCATGCTTAAACGCACTGCAAAACTTATCCAACTCGGACCAGAATATCCAACGCCTGATCAATTCAGGTATCGTGCCGACCCTTCTCCAGCTACTATTCTCCTTGACATCTGTGTTGATGATGCTACGCGAACCGGCATCAGCAATTCTTGCAATGGTATCACAATCCGAAACCATACTTGTCAAACAAGATATCGCTGTTCAGATGCTCTCGCTGTTAACCCTATCAAGCCCGGTTACTCGAAATCATCTTCTCGAGGCACTAAACAGCATTGCTTCACATCATAGTGCATCTAAAATCAGAAAGAAAATGAAGGAAAATGGAGCTGTTCAGCTTCTTTCCACCTTTTTTAAAGATACGGATCCTAAAATCAGAACCGGTGCCCTCAAAGTAGCGCGCTTATTATCTAAAGACATGGACGAAGAGCTAACCGAAATTTTTGGGGATAGAAATGTAAATATTCTTGCAAGCATTGTATTCTCATCAAGATCAGATGTCGAAAAAGCAGCTGCACTTGGGATACTTAGCAATTTTCCTGTAAGCGACAAGAGAGTCACTGATATACTAAAGAATGCGAACTTAATGCACGCAATGGTTTCCATCATGAGTTCAAATTCCACACCTACTACTGTGTGTTTGGCTGAGTGCATTTCGCGTATTCTGATCCGTTTCACCGTCCCTACTGAGAAAACACTACAGCATTACTCTGTTGAGAATGGAATAATACCTCTTCTTCTCAAATTGCTTTCAACAGTTTCAGAAACAGCTAAAAGCAATGCTGCATTGTGCTTAACTCAATTGTCACAAAACTCACTTCATTTGAGTGAGTCCCGTAACATGAAGTGGTTCTGTTTACCACCCTCATCCGATAGTTTCTGTGAAGTTCATGGCAAATACTGCAGCGTAAAAAGCACGTTTTGCTTGATCAAGGCTGGAGCCATCGCCCCATTAATACGAATACTTGAAGACAACAAAAGAGGCCGTGCAGATGAAGCAGCTCTGCATTGCCTCTCGACACTTTTGCATGATGAGATTTGGGAGAGAGGATGCAATCACATTGTGAAAGTGTCAGGAGTCAATGCGATCATTAAAGTAGTTCAGTTCGGGAGCTTGAAAGCGCAAGAGAAAGCGCTCTACGTATTGGAGAGAATATTTAGAGTCGAGGCTCATAGAGCGCAGTATGGCGAGTCTGCACAAGTTGTGCTCATCGATCTAGGGCAGCACGGTGATCCAGTGCTGAAACCGATGGTGGCTAAGGTGTTGGCGCAGCTTTAATTTATACATAATTTTAAGAATATACACTAATTGTTTTCATGCTTCAACTGAGTAAGTTGTTATGTTTGATATCTGACTATTTAGTCCATGCATGTCTCGTGCAAAAAGCAAATTTACGTTTGTTGTTGCTTTTGGTCTAGCTATGGAAATGTTGTTACGTAAATTGGTGAATTTCATGCACTTGACAATGATAAATATTGGAAATAATAAAATCTTACAAAAGAGTCTCACCCAACAAACCATGCAACAACATACACATAATAATTATATGACAGTGTAATAAATTGTCGTATCATTAGCAATGTTTCGATTAGAACTTTTTGCCGCCTACCCCTTAGTTAGGTTTCCATTTGCTTTTATGCTTTAAGTATGTAATAGCTTAATAAAAGCTAGCTCCACACTTCGTGGACTAATCCAGCTTTTCAGGAAACTTCTCTCAAACAGTAAAAAGTCTGATCTCAAAGCAAAACATTTTTTAATATTATAAAGCGTGGAGCATTTTATTTATTTTCTAAATCTACACTTCCCCTCGAGCGCCTCCAGCCGTTCAGTTGAAGATGGAAGAGCCGTGGGAATTCGGTAGTGAGAGATTGAGAATAAGCTGCTTTTAAGCAATTTTATAAGGACGGTAGGAATTTTTCCACCACTTTCTGATAAATTAAAATGCCTGCGAATGGAAAAGGTTATTTGACTAATTTGTACTTACCATGAAGATATACTGGTCAAAAGATTGGTGCTAAATAATTAGGTTTTGATTATGTCCCTGATTGACTAATCAATTCAAAAATATAATGCAAAAAAATAAATAAACACATTTCGGATATAAGTCAACAAGCAATCAACTAAGCCAAAATTCTTAAAATCGAATCCAATCAAAAAAACAAGTATGAAACTACTACAGGTGAAAAGAGCTAATTCGATAGAATGAGACTAGATAAATGCTCAATGTCAAACAATGGCCAAAAAGAGTATCTAGCGTAACAATTCATATGTGCTGGCAAAGCTAAAATCTTATAAATTTCCCTCGACTTAGCGCTTTGGCGTTTTCGATTCGTCGGACCAAAGGGGAGGCCGGATATTGTACTGAGGGCTTGATTTCGGTTTTTCCTCTTTCTTGCTTTCGTCATCATCATCATCATCTAAAACATCACTAGAAAATGCATCAGGATTTGCTTTTATGCAGTTCTGCAGATCCACAAAAGGGTTCACGCAGTCGGAACCTTTTTCTTCAGCCGTGCTCTTGAGAAAACAAACAAAAGCATCAGAAAACTGGGATCCACATGGGCCACTTCGCAAGTGAGCGATGCATGGGCATTCTAATGCTTTTTGAGCCTTCACTTCGAGAGATTCACTACCATCCTCATTGCCGTATGCGGCAGCTTCAGCAATTAAAGAATCAAGTGAAGGCTGTGCAGCAGATTTCTCTTCTGAAGTGGAAGCTGAGGTTGTGGGCTTGATTTGATCCTCTTCGGCTGCAGTGCTCTGTGCTTGCCCCATTACCAACCTGAAATATTAAGGCTATTTATTAGAGAATCTATAGACAACCAAATAAATAAAGAAGACAAAGATCTCTGTACAGATTGTGGTAGTGCACAAACTGACTATTGCTGAGTTCAAATCTTTACATATGAGGTGGACAAATACTGTGTTCAAGAGTCACCGAAGGCTAAAATTAGTAGAATGCTGGCCTTGCAAGGAAGAAAAATGCTTTGAAAAGCTGATTCTCGCAACATTGAGCTAAAACAGGGCTAGATACTATATTTGGTGATATAATCTGACTAACCAAAATCTGAGTTAGTAACGTGGATCTTGACATTCCATCAAATGGAGACTTGTTTACTTGAAATTCTTAATTCAGCAGAACTCAAAACAGAAGCTGGTCAATTCTTGAAAGATCAGAAATAAATCAGATATTGCAGAAATATTATAGTTCAGTCAGTCAAAATCCTTGAGCTTGATTTTAACTGGAATGAAGACTTTAACACGCAGAAAGGTGAAGTTTCCCCTTTAAAGCAGTAAGTAAAACCACATTTACTGTGCATTCATCAAAGCAATAAGCAACTCCAATATAAACTCACGATTCACGTTTCTCAGCTCACGGCGAAGGCACATCACCACAAAAAAAGACAGGTTTTTAGATCATGGCACCCCAGTTTCTTCCCAATCTTCTTGCAAATAGCTCATTCAAATCAAAAATTAGATCCAGTACTTTTACATGGATCATTTACCACTCATCCCTTAGCAATTTCAGAGCAATAATAAGCCGTTCAGTGAAAATTCACACCATCAAAATCATGGGACCATAGAGTTGCCAAAACATATCATAAGCACTCAATAAGCATTTTGTCGAACAGCTGGTGCGCCGTTTAAACAATCAAATCTCTACAAGCTCCTCCATAAAGAATGACCGCGTCAAATTAATAAAGTATTTCATCACTGATAATCATGATCGTTAGATTTCATATATTCCATAAGCCTACAAAATAACCACTACATTGTTTTCAACAGTAAACACGAGACTGCTAAATACCCAAAAATGATCAAAACAAATCAAACAATAAAAAATATAAAATCATGGAATATCCATTCAGATGAAGATAATCAGTGAACTACGAGTACCTTATCACTAAGCAATCCACTAGAGGATGACTTCAACTTCGACCGAGGGGAGTTCGTACGTGAATTGCAGAGAGAGAGAGAGAGAGAGAGGGTTTATTTTATGGATTCATTTCGCGGGCTTGTCTGTCTTGCTTCATCGCCAGCGGTTTTTTATTTATTTCTCAGCAGATCCATGCTTCTTAGAAATTTGTACATTGGTCCCAAACGTCTACCTAAACTTTCAATTCAGGTAAAAACTAATTAGTAATTTTTTTCAGGTACCTAGTCCCTTTCATTACTTTTTTTTTTCTTTTTTTTTTTACGGTATTTTCATAATAAACTAATTAGTATAAAAAGAGACAAATACCAATTCAAGTGCCAATAAGTTCTCGTTTCAGTAGTAATGTGGAGGCCTCTCATTAAAAAAATTATGGATTCAAGTTCTTTGAGTCTTCCAAATGTGAATATTAGTCTGTTGAATCGCTAATGTTTGTGGTAAAGTCAGACGTCACAATATAGTGGTTGAGATTCTTATCCTATAGTTAAAATTATTCTATTATAACGCCTTCAAATGTGCTTTATGTTAATCAATATATATAATTTAGTATTATATGAAAATATTTTTTTTATTAAACAGTTTAAGGTACTTTTGACCTCAATATTTTTTAATTTTTATACTTTTACTCACCCGCACTAGCACGTGCTCGCTTTATGTGACCTGGGACCAAACAGTTTAAGGATTGCTCCGTAGTCGTCGTCGTTGTAGTTGTATCCACTGGAGAAGTTGATGGAGATAGAGAGGAGGAGGATTTAGTTTTCCTGGTTTTGGAAATTTTTTGCTTGTTTCGTTTGGGTCCGTTAGTAGCTGGTGATCCATGACTGCAACCCGAGTTGAAAGTGAAAGACTGGGTCAGTGAAGTTGCTGGGGATAGCAGCTATTGGTATAGTGGGGGTTGTAGTTGCAAAGTGTTCCATGGGTGTAGCGGTTTGTGGGGAGATGTGATGTGTGGTCGGGCTCTCAGAGGTGAGTTGTGGGAGCCATGAAAATCACTCCAGTCCAAGTTGACCTCGATTGGATCATCATCTAGACCGATCTTAGAACTAGGAGGCATTGATCAAAAAACCACGGGGCTTCATCCAGTACCCTTCGATGATCCACTATGTGATTGAACCCATGGTTCGTCGTAACGGTTACGGGAAACAGAACGAAGGTCACTGTTCTAGTTCCGTTGTACCGTCGCAGAACGGTTGCAGCCGTTCCGCATATTTTGAAATTTAAATATAGAAAATTATAGCTTAAGTAGACAATTGCTAAAATGATGACATCTTTTAATAAATCTTGACATTCTAATTTAAATTATATAGGCCAAATTATAATTTTAGGACAGTATGTTGCATGTTCTGTGATTTTGGGACACTACCTTACTCAATTTCAATTTTAGGACATGAATTTGAAAATTTTTGACACATTTAGGACAATTTGCATAGAAAATCGCAATTTCATCAGAAATTGAAAGTCGCCGGTTAAAAATTGAGAAAGTTGGACACGTCATATGTGACATGTCGCTTGTTTGGCATATTTTTTTGATGTGGCAATCCACATGGGATGAAATTGAAAGTAAATAAAAAATAAATAAAATTTTTATATATAAATACAATATAAATATATAAAAATACATATATACACACACACACAAAACATATATATACACAAAACATTACATACATATATATATATATATCCACAAATCCGCCGTTGTCGACAGCCGTCCCCCACCGCGACGAGAGAGATGAAAGGAGAGATCGACACAGAGATGGACAAAAAGAGATAGATAGATCGATTGAGAGAGAGATCGAGAGGGAGGGAGGGGGAGGGAGAGATTGAGAGGTAGCGTGTGGGCAATGGCGGCGCTAGGGGCTGGGGTGGGGGGGGGGGGATGACAGTGAAGGGAGGGGTTATGAATTAGGGTTTTGTGGTGTTGGGGGGGGAGGAGGGGGGAGGGGGGACGACGACGCTAGGGGTTGGGGCGATGGCTGTGCTGAAGGGGTGGGCCGATGGCAGTGCTGGAGGGCTGGGGTGTTGGGGGACGGAAGGGGTGGAGTGTGGGGGGACAGCGGAGCTGGTGTGGGGTGGGGGCAACAGCGGCGGCACTGGGTTGTTGGTGGTGGGACGATAGAGCTGGTGTGGGTGGGGAAGGGGGGAGGTGGCAGCAGAGGCATTGGGTTGCTGGTGGTGGGACGACGGAGCTGGTGTGGGTGGGAAAGGAGAGAGGCGGCAGCACTGGGTTGCTGGTGCTAGGACGGCGGTGCTGGTGTTGGGGGGGGGGCGGCGGCACTGGGTTGCTGGCGGTGGGACGGCGGCGCTGGGGTAGGGGTGGTGGGGGGGGTCAACAGTGAAGAAGGTTGGGTGTGGGGGGGGGGGAGGTTATTTTTATTATTATTTTTACATGAAAATTAATTAAACAAATAAAATTATAATTATTAATCAAAATTTTAAAAAATATAAAAGATTTTTTATTATAAAAAATATGTTGTATATTTTAATAAGAAGTTAAAATATTTTGAGGTTTTTTTTTTGTATTCTATTATTACATTATTTATTTTACACTAAATCAAAATATTTTCACCTAAATTTGCCAACAATGCATAAATATGCCACATGTATTTTTCTGGCCATTGGACATGCCATATGTATTTTTCCAGCTATTGGACATGCCATGTGTATTTTTCCGGCCATTGGACACCGTTTGTCCTAAATGTGTCAAAAAATTTTCAAATTCCTATCCTAAAATTGAAATTGAGTAAGCTGGTGTCCCAAAATCACAGAACGTGCAACATACTGTCCTAAAATTATAATTTTGCCAATTATATATATGTATATATATAATAAACCATATACATATATATGTGTGTGTGTGTATAAATCCAACAATATATATGTGTGAATAATTATATATATAATTAAGTAATTATATTTATATATATATAATTAACAATATTGAAATAACCCAAATTAGTACACAAAAAATATGAAAACTAATTATTAACAAAATTTACTAATTAATGAAAAGAGAATCGTATTATATAATTAAAAATATTTGAATAAACCAAATAGTATCAAAAATTATGAAAACTAATTAGTTACAAAATTCATTAATTAAATAAAAGAGAAAACCGTTTCTTGCTACTTTCTATGGTTTGCACTCTGCTGGGTTTTATAGAGTTATGGGGTTATTCACCTCAACTTTATCTCATTTCTCCATCCCAATTTCATCTTTGTTTTCATCTCCATTTTGGTCGGAATGCTCTGTTCCTAGGTTGGTGTCAGTGTTCCGATCATTTCGGTCGTCACAACGTTTCGTTACTGTCGTTCCGTTAGTTCCATTGCCGCGACAAAGCAAAAGAATAGCGAAACGGGCGTTATAATGCTACGACACCTTTGCCAACGACAAACACCGGAACAGCGAAACGGAGGCTGGAGTTTCGGTTCTGTTTCGGCCTTTCCAACTATTATAGCAGCTTTCTGGCGAACCATGATTGAACCGCATCAGAAATCGATCCCTTGGCAGCTTCTTCATCTCCATACCTCGCAGTGGTCTAATTGCCGAAGTCATGGTGAAGAACTCAAAATTGAAGTTTTTCCCCGTTAATACTCAGCCTACGAGAAAGAATGCTTCACTAGGGGCTCTGCCTTGCCACAGATCTGTCGAAACGTCATTACCCGCCCCCTCATCCTCCGTCAGGGATAGAAAATGACTCAACCAATCTAAATCGCCAAACCCCGCCATCATTGGTCTAAATACTGATGAAACACTTGAATTGCCAAAACCAAGGGTAACTACTAAGACCAAGTGAACTTAAAGAGAAACCACTTGTCCGACGAGATACCTGTATTACAAGACAAGAAGGAAACTCAAAACGACAGAGAGTAAAGCAAAGCACGAGCAAGGGTAGAAGGAAAGGAGAAAAACTCAAAACAAAACTTGCAGAAGATTCAGATCAAGAAAAGCTGAAAGAAACTAAGAAACTATTAGAGAGTAGAAAAACTCAAGGTAGCAAAAGGAGCTCTCATAGCGGAGACAAACACCACGCTCTCCTACGGGAGAAACACTTGTATACTTGATTTGTCAAAGTCAATTATAATCAATTCAATTTATTAAACTAAATTCAAAGTCTACCAAATTAGCTTTTAACGTTTATCAATTGTTCATAAATGTATTTAAGTATTACTCTTTCTTTATATTAAAGGATAAATTTCATAATTTAATGAAATCATTTATGTTGACTAGTAATATTCCAAATAAGTGTTTCATTTTTATATTTCTACTTTATTGCATGAATGTATATCAGTTGTAAATATTCTAAATAAAGTGTATACTTAAGAAAATAATTTTAAACACATATTCCTAGAGCATAAATGTACATTATGAAATAAAAGATAAAATACCATCTGAAATATGAAATCTTATTCGTGTTGTAGCGTTCAAATATTTTGAAATCTGTCATGGTCCAATCCTTTATGCTTTTTTACTAATCTTTGGCTTTTCTTTTTTTGTATGTGAAAAGTGTTTAGTGATTGAACAAGTAATTTATTAATTATAAAAAAATATTTAATAAATTAATAGCAAAAACAAAAATTATAACAAAAATTTATTTAGATAATTTATAGTTAGAATTTCACATAATTTATATTAGTTAAGTATAGCAAAAACTAATTCTTCAACAAAAATTTAAAGTGGTTTGATACTTTAATTTCAACCAATATATTCACAAAAATAAAAAAAAAATTTATTCTGTGGCTAAATTAGCCATGGGCTAGCCAAGGCCTAGCCGTGGCTAACCAAGCCACGGTCTAACCGTGGCTAATAGCCCCGACCAGACCGTGGCTAAACCACTCTGGCCTTATTAGCCTAGTTATTTTACACTGAAATATTTTAAATTATCAATAACAATTATACATTGTTGAATTATTAATAAAACTATAATATAAGTTATAAAAATTGATTAATTATAAACTTT
>JAOWBU010000217.1:0-46648 GCA_026212405.1 Petrea volubilis
TTATGGGATGGGAGTGGTCCTTTTTACACCTCTAGCTGTGTTAGCTTGGCTCCCCATTATTTCAGCATTTCAAACTCGTTTCCTTTTCAATGAAGCGTTCAGCAGGAGGTTACAGATTCAACCAATTCTTGCTGGAAAGAAGAAACATAGGTCCTGATTTTATTGTCCAATATGTGCACATTGTGTATATTAGGAAATCACACTGTTATACTGTGAAAAGAGGAATATTTGCCATACAGGATACTGTATATTTTTTGTGAGATAGAAAAGTAATAATGGAAATAAGTTTAGAAACTCATATTTTTCTTTTATGTTTTTTTCTTTTCAAAAAAGCGCTCATATTCTGTTTAGTCACTGGTTGGGAAAAAAAAAGAGTAAAAATTCTTGTACGAACTCGGTGCAGATTCATGCTCTTGGAAAATAATCCGTTAGTTTATCTAATTCTACAGATAAATCTTAACTGCATATTGTGCAAGGCAACAGCCATTAACCTTAAAATCAAGTTTTTAAACAGAAATAAAGTTCTCACTTCCCCCTTGTTAAACAAAGTTTCGCTTTTAACCCAAATTATAGACGATCTTTTTTACGATTAACAGCACACTCATGCACTAATATTATATCATTTATATGTAACAAATTTTCAAATATCATATATTTTAATAAATATATCAATATTTTATATATTACCGCAGTTTTTTATTCATGTAAATGTATAAGCGGGGTCCACGAGATGAATATGAGAATATCTCCAAATAAAAATAGTTTTCATGTGCTTCCTAATATTGTGGGAATGGAATATTGAAAAAGTCAGGCGTGTTATTTACATGTCATGAATTCTGACAGTAAATAAAAAATATATATATAAAAAATGAAACAAAAGATTCGTAGTTTTGACAACATTATGAAATCATCAATTTACAATTTTCATTTAGGACTTTTAATGCCAGATGGAGAGGGGAGAGAGAGAGAGGAGAGAGAGAGAGAGAGAGAGGTTTCAATCATGAAAAATGGGGAAATTTTGAAATAACTGTTTAAAAATGGCGGCTTAATTGAATCATATTCTTCCTCCTGTAACCCTAATTCCAAAGCCACCAAATGGAACGATGATCTTGCTATCTTACACACCCAAATTCCGACAACCCATCTCCCAATTCTCGCTCCTCTCCTCAAATTTCGTCGCAAGATTCAATCTTTCTCTCCCTTTCCATCAATTCGCCCCTTCAAAACCTCGCCGAAAACCCTCCCACCAGGACGATAACCACAGCTATCCCGATCTCGCCAACTACAAAGACTGGCTAAGCCCACCTGAAGTGATCAGGATCATTCAAAACCTCAAACACCCCAATTTCGCGCTTCCACTCTTCAATCAGCTCTCGAGCCGCAAGGATTACAATCCCAATGAATCCCTTTACGCCACGCTCATCAACAAGCTCGCACTGGCCAAGAACTTCGATGGGATTGAGGCCCTCATGGAGAGAATCAAGGTCGAGCGGAAATGCCGGCTTTCGGATGGGTTTTTCCGCAATGTGATCAAGATTTACGGCCATTCGGCTGGTAGGATTAACAAGGCGATAGATACCCTTTTCGATATGCCGAATTACAAGTGCTGGCCCAGCGTAACTACTTTCAATTGCGTGTTGAATTTGCTGGTTTCGACTAAGCAGTTTGAGGTCGTGCATGAGGTGTTCGTGGGGGCTTCGAAGCTTGGTGTGGAGGTTGATGCTTGTTGCTTGAATATAATCATTAAAGGGCTGTGCGAGTGCGGCCAGATGGAGGCTGCCCTTAAGGTGCTCGATGAATTTCCCGAGCAGAAATGTGAGCCAAATGCGAGGAGCTTTTCGACTATTATGCACGGGTTATGCGAGCGAGGCCATGTGGACAAGGCTTTTCATTTATTGCAGAGGATGGAAACAGAGGGCGTGGAAGTGGATGCGATCGTCTTTAATATATTGATATCCGGATTGAGGAAGAAAGGGAGGGTGGAAGATGGGGTTGAACTTTTCGACAAGATGATGCTCAAAGGATGTAATCCAAATGCCGGGACTTACCAAGAGGTATTATATTGCTTGCTTAGTGCAAAAAGGTTTCACGAGGCGAAGAGTTTCATGTTGGGGATGATGGATAAGGGTATAAATCCAAGCTTTGAGTCCTACAAGTTGGTTTTACAAGGCTTTTGTAGCGAGAATCTTGTGGAAGATGTGGAATGGGTGTTGAATCAAATGGTAAGCCATGGATTTGTGCCGAAGATGGGAATGTGGAAGCAAATCGTTCAGTGCGTAGTATTGAATAAGCATGGTGTTGTTTCTTATGAAGGAATAATTGGAGACTGATGTAATGGGTATATGACTTATAAGCATATGATCAAGCATGTTTCTTTCAAGCTTTGGTCAACCTCTAGTTGAATATTACTAACTGAATTTATCAGCGGTGTTGAGCCTCCACCTAAAAGTTAACTGAAGCAACATCTCCTACTCTCCAACCAAATAAAGAACCTCAGCTACTAGTTTGAGACCCCGCCGTGTGTAGTGTATGAACAAGCCACTTCCCCTTGAATGCTCGTTTGAGCCCGGAACCGGTCTAGTGTGCGTGATTTTGTCTGAATTTGATTCCCTTCATGTCTGATATTTAACATACATCATCAAAATACTCAATGTCTTGTATCGACGCGAAATTTCCAAAACCAGCTAAATGGAGCAATCGTATTTAAGAAATGGATGATCTAGTAACTAGCAAATTCAAATCAAGGTTTCACAAAAACATCAAGGAATAAATTTTACTAAATTAAAGAAAGCTTCCTATATGCGAAGTTGCAAGAAGGGAAAACGTCCTGCATAAAAATCACATGAAACACCCATGTACAGCTGACAGAATACCCAAAACCGCTAGACATATATAAGTTTTTTCTATACAATCTCATTTAAAGTTATAAGAATAAAGTAAAGAGCTGAACGCTACATTCCTGTACTTGCGATTTTGCACCGTCATGCTACAAAAAACTATAGTGAAAATTTCACCAGCACCCCTGCTCTCGAGTGTCCCAAGATAGTCGTAGCACAAAACCAGTCTATAATACGCATTTGGTTGAATGTTCCACATTTATTTCCAACACAGTACTGTATAGGAGTCTAAATACTACTTACTATCCACATGCTTGAAAGAATTATCACCAGATCTGGCACCAACAAGAGCTGCATTATCTGTAGGCTTGAAAGATTTGTCGCCAGAGAGGGTCCCTTTCTGAATGACGCTGTCCTTTGAATCGGAAGAATTGTTACCAGGACCCGGTGCTGGACTAGAAACAGCGGTACCTGGAATAACCAAACCAGATTCTGCATGTGCAATATCTGTGGATGATTGAACACTAGACTCATCATCAGAACAATCTTCCAAATCTGCTGGCAACGATCCCGACTCAGCCCTGGACTTTCTTGATGCTTTCCTAGAAAGAGCAGCCTTTAAGTTATGTGCTGATTTTCCTGCATGCTTCAAAATCCTCTTAGCCATATCCTTATGTCCTCCTTGGTGCTGGCCCTCCAGCCCGCTTCCTTCCAGCAACTCTTTCTCGTCATCTCTTGGACTGTTTAAAGGAGGGGCAATGCTGTCATCTATAATCAACCTAACACCAACTCCCTGGGCATTTAACGCCCGGATATTATCGTGTGGAGACGGTGAGGGGTCCCCCACAAGGGAGTGGGGGCTGGGTTTGTCGTCACCTCTTGGACTCTTGCGGAATGCCAAACTGATCTTTTTCAACCCCCTACGAACTCGATTCGCATGTGGTTTATTTGAATCTATACTTTCATCACTGCTACTGCCATCATTCTGACCAGAAATGGGCTTGAAACCTCCAAGTAATTCACAGGAGTCACTACGAACGTGGCTATTGAGGTTATGACTGCTTTTGCCCTTCCTTGGCTCCCAAACTTGAGCAACCTCGCTACCTGGGTGGTGAATCCAAATCCCAGTCTCCGTTGTCCCTTCAATGTCAATTGGCTCAAACTTATCTGCAACTAGTGGGGATTTTTCGGATCTGGAGGGGAGTGAGCGTTTGGGGGCAAAATCATCTGTTGATGAGGTTCTCTTATGGGTACTCTCAGAAGATGTTGATGAGGTTCTATTTTGGGCACTCCCAGGAGTTGTTGCATCATACGAAGGTTCTGCACCCTGTTTATGATATTAACACTTACAACGTCATGAAATCAACTATCTCAGCATAAAAATGTACATATATATATGTGTGTGTGTGTGTGTGTGTGTGTGTGTGTGTGTGTGTATACACACTACCCACTACATGTGATTTGGAAGAACATTTCTATAATAAGATGCTGCCTCTCAACCGAGACACGGCTATCAAATTTACTGCATCTACACCGTGCCTCAAAACAAACAGTAGTATTTACTAACAAATATTCAAAATTCCATGCTGTGTACCAGATCCTCAAGACTAACTACTTATCATATAAGAAAATTTAACCAATAATGGTTACATTAATCAGAGCTAGTTATGGTTAAGGCATCTGCTCTCAAGATCAAGTACATCCCAATCTCCAGCCTTAACTTCCTGGTTCTAATATTTCGGTCATTGGATTCTGCTAAGAATCTAATGGCATGAACTAATGCTCAACTCAATGCTAATGCATGATTATTCTATAAATGTAAATGCAGATTAACTAATCAAAAATTAAAGATGCCATCTTTTGGTCTTCAGTAGTCAATTTTAGGACTAAAAAAATTTGGAAACAAATTTCCAAGTCAACTAAGGCACTCACATTTGATTTTGCAACTCCTTTTCCAACTATGCATGTCCACAACATAGCCTCCCACAACATAGCCTCAATTTCAATTTCAGACTTATATCCTTGGCACGCTTCTTCTTCCCCTTATTCTCTCTCTCCTTTACCTTACAAAGTAAAATTAGGATCACAAATCAGTCCTTTTATCTTTTGAAGCAACAATGTTTAAAAGCTTCATTTCAAAACAATCTTCTCTACGCAATATATTCATGAGTGTCCCTAAAACACAATTAAAACTACCTAATAGAAACTGTTGTCTAAATAAATCCAATCATCTATTATGAACCCTCAACTTAGTCTGATGATACGTCTCTCTTTTTCCCGAAATGACACCATCAGTTTCCAGATAGCCAGCACGCCAAACATGATGCGGATAAATGGTTCGCATACCAGCATAGTTGGCACATAAAATCTACAATATTACATTTTGACAGAAAGCTTATATATGACTAATTATGCAGGGGAACATCCAATAAAACTGCCCCTAAAGACGCATATATAGGGCTGTTCTGCTATTCCAACTTCAAATATAGTTAACTATTTAACGTCATATAATTTCACACTACATATGACTTCAACCCCATTTTTAGATACAAAAACTCCTGCTAAAATCAAGAGAAAGGAAGTTGGAATCTCAAAGTAAGTAGAAGCGTGTTCTAGCTATTAACATTTATAGGGATACCTTTCCATTTCCTTCCAACACAGTTACAGCAAGATGCACTCTTCCCATTTTAGCGTTCTGGAGAGGCAACCACAATTCATGCCTTTGGCCATCCCTAAGTTCACGGATGTTTACGGAACAAGTTCTGCATCATTTGCATAACTAGGTTAGGAAAACCGGAAGCAAAACAAAGCTGAATTAAAGCAGGATCTGTATGTTGTTATCAGAATGATTATGCATGCAACACGATGACAAATAAGATAACAATATAATAAACACCACAATCAATAAATAAGTTAAACCAGGGAAAAATGTTCAGGACATGAACAGGAGGTGCATATAACAAAATCTAGAATATAGAGACTGGGACTCGGCTTTTTTGTTTTTTTCCCTCAAAAAGAAAAGAAAAACAAAAGGAAAGGATCTTAGACAAGAAAACACATAAGTAAGTAGTATAATCTCCCAGGCTGAATTTAGCTGAAGACAAAAGCATTCACAGTAGTATACATAAAAGAGAACAGGAAAGAAAGGATATTAAGATAATATACAAAATCCAAAAAACAACTAAATCTATTTTAGAAACAAACATCAAAAAGTTGATCCATGCATAATCAAGTATTTGATGTTGAAAAGAAGAGCACACCCCAACATGTCATCAAATAAACGGTCCTTATCACGAACTTCCATGACAAGCATGTTCTGTGATTCCCATGTGGAGATAGGGATCTTGAATTCCTCCTGCCATTTTGGAGACAAAGTTTTCTTCTGAGTCTTAGTCCGAAATCTATAAGGCCCCAAGTGTCCCTTCAGATATGGGTCGGAAAATCCTGAAAACCACCACCATTTGAATCCAGCCAATCTTGGGGAACAATAGTATAAGATTAACTATACTAACCATTCAAGTCTGACTGGCCTCATTTCAGTAGCTTCAAGAACTTCCACAATAGCATGTGCAATAGGCTCCTTTGCATCAACAGAGAACCAATTCTCTGACATGGAGGAAGCAAGACTAAGTGAAGAAAATTACCAAACTAAGAAAAGAACAGGATTCTGTTTATGTTACATCTTACTAATCACACTGTGCTATATTCAATGGATGATTATTTCTCACTTCTTCCATTACTTACAGTCGATGAAATCAAGAACAATTAGGTTCAACAAAATCACACTACCTGATTTAAGAGTCTAGTTTATTCCCGATTCAACAATTGTGGTTCATATTACCACCAATGGTTCTTTTTTACGTTTTTATTTTTTTGGTGGGGGAGGGGGCCCGCCAAGATTTCAAATCTTAAACATTTTGTGCATAGCATATCCATGCTAGTTGGAAAAGCACATGCCATGCATGTGCAAAAAGTTGATGAGACATCAAAGTTCAGAATACCTGGTTGGGGTGAAGCGAATTTTTCAACATCAACCACTAGCATATTAGGCTGCAGAAGTTACAGAGACAACATAGTAAGCACTTGATGTCTGACATCTTGAACTTATATGGTGTTCACGGTAGACAGTTGTCCGGAAAAAAAAAGGAAAGAAGAAAGAAAAGAGACAGAAAAGGATCACGAGAATCGCTGGCTAAAAAAAGAAAATAGAATTGATAAAATGATAGAGAATTAGATAATCTCACCTCCACTAGAGTTTGCTCAAAGACCAGGGCCAGAAGGTTGTCCTGAACAAGTAAAGAAAATTAGCATGTAGTCAGACAAATGTGTGGAAGAGTGACATGGCAAAGGAAGCAGTCTCTCCCTCCCTCTTTCTGTGTGTGTGTGTCTGTGAGTGCGGTGGTTGGGTGGGGAGGGAGAAGGGGGGAAGAGATGAACTTCATGTCCCTCATGTACTTACTATCCAGCCAGCTATCCCAGGAACTTCTGTTACATCAAGGCCATGAGTGAATAATGGCTTTACAGTCATCTGAAAATACGGTGGCCCAGCAAAGCATACACGCAAACGACCAATAAAGGGCCATCCACGGAGGAACTTCACCCCAACCAATACCTGCATGAAATGTTCTGCATAACTATTCCTGATGTGCATTTCAATGTACTATGATACAATAGCCGTAGTTTGCAATTGTTTCGTATAAGTAAAAATTTACAGATCTCAATTATCTCACCAGAACTAGTACAGAAACTTGTGTAAATTGGGCAATAATGATTTGGAAATGTCAAAATCATCCTAAATTTGTACAATAATAATTCCTTACACCTATAGGAGCCAAAACCGGTAACCATCCAAAGGAAGAAAAATAAATGGATTCTCCATACAAATAAAATATATTTCAACACTTACAAACATAACAGAGGGCGAAGTATATCCTGAACTACGAGCTGCTGCGTCACATAACATTTACTTACCTTCCCTTCGATATGCATGCCCAGCAAATGCAACTTTGTCCACATTCCAAAACCCAATCTTTTCCTCAGTTTCACAGCAAGTATTGCACTCATATCTTCTGCTGTACGAAAATTCATTCCTATTTCCAGAACCTGCAAGTGTATTAACACCAAAACCACTTCATCCGCAGCACAAACAAGGATGCCAATTTATGCGCACAGATCATGTGAAGTCTGCCTCACTTACCAAGTGATCGTCACCATTGGATTGTTGAAGAACTCTTACTTCATGTAAAAATAGGTGGGGCTCTTCCCAGGTAAAGATGCTGAACCTCAATATCTTTCTGTATCCAGGCAAATAGGATTATAGTTTTAAACACTACCCTTAACTCCAATAACTAAAACATACAACACTGAAGCCATTCATAAATGAATATAGTAAGAAATTAAAGAATCGTCCTGCAGAGGGGGTGTTGTTCCAAACTCATACCGCTGTCCAGGGCTTATATTTTTTCAGGAACCATGGAACAATAGGAAGAAGAATTTTCTGGGAAACTATCTCTTCCATGCAGACAGGCCAGATCTTTTCAATAGCATGGTTCAACCATCTAATAGTTTCAGAATCCGTAAGCACCTACCAGAATATATGAGAAATACATATTAAAGGCGTTTCATTTTCATGGATTCTATAATTATGCTTCAGCACCTGAGCAGGAGAGAGAAAGAGATCAATAAAATTTTACTTCAACCTGGGGCCATAAAAAAGAAAGGAGGATATTACAGGATCCCCACATGCACATCAAAAAAGTTGAAATTCTCAATTGGAAATTGGGATAGCACCCTTTTCAATCTCTTTTCTTCTTCTCTCCCGAATTTAAACCTAAGTAGGAATTCATTTAAAAGAAAAAGAAAGAAAGGAACCCCTTTTTCTTCAATAAAAAGAGGAGAAAATTATCATTTTACCCGTCTTTGATTGGTGTCTCTTTTTTCTTCAAACTGCAGCTTCTTCCTCAATTTCAGCACATATCCTTCGTGAATCTGCGAAGCCAACCAATGAATTCTTCCCCCACATAAAAGACACGGATCGAGCGAGCGCGCGAGAGAGAGAGTGTGAAAAACTTACGAGATATATATATATGAGGGAGAGAAAATAAGCACTGGGGTGGGAACATTTGAAGGAATCGAGCACCCATAGAAAAAGCAGCACAAGTGCCACATGGTGCAGAATCGTGGCGTCCGTTATACTACCCATCTTAATTCAGTCGCAAAAGCAAATATTCCAGCTCCAAAATCATTCACAAAATCTATTCCATATACATATAATCATTCTCCATCAAAACTCTGGTTCATGTGGGATCCCACCCTACAGCTGCATTCATCACGGCAAATACGGAGATAACCAACATTTAATACACAATAAAGAGAGATACAGACAGAGATATACACACATATTATATATATATATATATTATGGTCATTGATGGCGGCGGTCGGCGGACCTTATTTCTCCGGCGGGCGAAACGGTGTCGTATAAGAAAATATTGCGGCGGATGAAGAGAGGAGATATTTTCCGGTGGGATGACTCGGTGTCGGAGGGAGGTGGGAGGTTGGAATTTTCGATTCTTTTTTTCTCCCTTCCTTTTTTTTTTTTATTGCCGAGTAAATACATATAATATATATAATATTTTTGAAATAAAGAATTTAGAAATTATTTTTACAAATATTATTTGACTATTTTTCGTTTTTTGTGGGACAGTTGTGCCACGTGTCGCCGCCCACGTCCTTAACGAGGGCGACAACGCGATATTTGAGCGGATAATTCGTGCATCAATATACAGTCGAGGTGTTAACTGTCTCTATAATCGCCTAATCTCTGTATGTAAAAAAATGAAAACACTAGTCAACCTTTAATCCAATGTCCACCACCTAAAATTCAGATGAGATCGAATTGATTTGCCAAGACAGGAATACATTTCAACATATTTTTTGTATAATCAAATTTATATAATCAAGAAAACATAGTTATAACTTTAATAATTTCGGGAAGAGTATTTTGCTTCCGAATTCTTGTTGTTCTTATACTTTAATCATGATTTATTTTTTTATCATATTTTATTACGTGATTTGTATTTTACTCCTCATAATAAATTTTCAATTAAAGAGTCATTGGATCATAGTATCATTACTACCGAAAATATTTGTTGCTCTTCACCGATCACCACTAGACTCGTCTCATCAACTGAACAAAAAAATAAAAACAATTTTGAAATTTAACAACTCTTTATGAATTGATTTTATTTTCAAAATTGTCAATCACTTTTCGATAATTTTTTTTTCTACAAAAAAGGAGCATGGAGTAAAGTATAAGTTTCATGTGATTTTTCATGATAAAATATGATAAAATATATAATTTAATAATCGATGTATAAAAATAATCATTATTCAAGAGGCAAAGTGTTTTTTATTTTTATTTTTTTAATTATTTTATAACATGAGGGTATCAATTTAAGTTTAGTAAAAGGTAAATGAAGTCTTACTTGAATGATCCCGACCTAATTGCCGGGAAAGCCATATTTGTTGACTTCTTGTAGATATTTTCGCGTCGGCAAACAGTGTTTCCCCCGTGGCTCACTCCTCATCATATTGGGTTCACCAGGAAAGCGATTGATGTACGTTTATTTGACCAATCACTAATGACAAAACATGTGGAATTAATTCGATAAACTAAATTTTATGTAAAAACACGAAAGTCAGCTAATTTAAATAATAATAAAAAAAAAGTATGGGACACATTTTTGATAGTACGTTCGACAAATTAATTTATGAAAACATCCAAACAATATATCAGATATATATTGAAAGAGTGTTGTGCCCCATATATATTTTACACTGCACTATTTTAATTTTAGAAATGACGTACATTTTGAGTATGCATGAATTATGATAGATAGATAAATAAATTGTAAAGTGTACATTAATCAAGATGATACACACACACACACACACATATATATATATATAGTCTCTAAGGGTGGTTATACCTGGAGCAAGTCGACCGAGTTTGACTCTATCCTTTTGAAAAAAATTCACAAGACATACTTAAAATAATAAATTTATAGAACAGATCCAGATTCTAGCAAAAATTGCCTAATACTAAATCCGATCAAGGAATAGAGGAGAGACTGAAAGAAAATTAAGTGTAAAAAATCTGAGTGTCTAAGAATGAGGATGAAAATAAGCATTTATAGTGGTGAGACTATGATCATACTGCAACATTGATATATTTAATATTATTGAAATTTAGATCAACCCCCAGTTTTGATCCATGGAGCATATTGAGTGATCATTTGCCCGAACCTACAATTTATTGTGGGTCAAAAACAAATTTCTCAGAACTTTGGTCGAAATGCCATTGAGTTGTGTCCAATAATAACCTTGATATTTATTATAATTACCAAGTTAAAATTTCAAATTATTCCGGTTCATATTATACTATTTGTGATTTCTTTGACTTTTGAGCAGGGGCAGAACCATAAGTTTTAATTTGCTTGGAGGGGAGAAATCCAATTTTTATAGAATATTGAGGTGATTCTATTATTATTATTATTATTATTATTATTATTAGAAAAAAAAAATATGTAAAATTACGACACTTCTAACAATATAATATAATAGTACTTGATTTCTAACTACAATTTCGACCTTTATTTATTTATTTATTATCATTATTATTGTGTAGTGTATGAGAGGTATTCTAAACCAAAATTTTATAAGATTGACTGACCAATCATCTTATTTTGCTGTCTTGCATTTTTGTAAGTAGGTTTGTTTCATTTGCTGTGAGTACTAATGATATTCTTTTATAACTTATGAAAACTCTACAATGACGAACTTAATATGTTTTGGTCTAACTTTTTATTTTATAATTTTTTTTTTTCATTTTCAAATAGTCTTATTCTTATTTAGTTAGTCGCTCAATGCAAACCTAAAAATATTAAATTTTGTAGGGGGCGCTATTCTACTTCCCATGAAACAATAATGTGGAAGTTATTTATTTATTTATTTATTTATTTTGTAACATGCAGTTTTTAAATGAAGATTTTGTCAAACTTTGACTATATATTGCGTGACAAAAAGTTTTTCAATTTCTTTTAGGAAAAGGAGGAGGAGGTATCTTCTTCTTTAAGAAAAGACAAAAGTAATTAGTAAATGTATGATTGGGAAGAACATTTCATTTTTATTAGTATTTAATATTAGCCTGCACAATAGCAGGTCATGGTTAGGTTTATTAAGATTGTTCGAGCTCAAATCTTTGAATATTAATCAAATTCAACAAAATGTCTTTAAAATAGATGCGGAGACTAAATTACCAAATTGTATCCTCTTCAACGATGAATCAATATATATATATATATATATCTATATATATTATAAAATTTTAGTTTTATGATGAGTTTTATTTATAACAAGTCCGCTAATAAATGCTTTATCAAATATTGTATTTATTTAATTCTACTTATATTGAATTTTGTCACTCATTCGTTATAAATATCTTAAAATTATAATAAAATATATCAATTACGAATTTTTCATTAATTTGAGGTTGTTCCCCCCCAAGAGCGACATGCATGCTCTCTTGTCCTTCTTTTAATTGCGAGAAATTTTTGTCGAATTTGATTTGATTGTGCATCCTTAATAAATTACATCACAAATATTAATGTTATACTTATCATTCTCTTATAAATATAAGCTAATCATATTTAGTAATTCACTTACTAAATACTGATTCGCTTGAATATAGGTGACGTGTTACTTTCCCAAATTTTGGCTAAAAACACATCAACTTCATTTTATTCTTAAAAAATATGGTTCCATTCGAAAGAAGACTAATGAGTTATCATTTGTCGGTACATTGAATTCTATTTCAATTATTCCCATGGCTTTTGACAATCCGGAGATACGAAAAATCGTTCTAATATTGACTTCCAATTGTCGGAAAACTGATTGACAATCATTCAAAATCTGATGGATTTCTTAAAAACAAAGGCTTCACTTGTCCGCGTAAAACTTTTGGTGCAATTTTACCATGAAAAATATTTAGCCTTTTTGCACAATCTTATAATATATTTTTTTTTATTACATTCACAAAACTATCTACGGTGTAATATATTTTTTAAAAATAAATAAATTTGGGGAGCCTAACACAAGATGATCTAGATCTCCTTGTACCAATTTGTTAAGTTTGAAGCAATATGTTTCAATACTATTTTTTTTTTCCTATTAAAAAAGAAGAAGATAAGAAAGTAAGAAAAGCATTCCGTATTTTTGAGCATTCAATTCATGTGTGTTCTATTAATTATGGCATGCCTAATATAATGGAACACTAATTTTTAAGAAAAATTATTTCATTAATATATATTAATGAAATAAATATGTCTTATTTCATTAATATATATTCTTATTTTTTCATTGACTTCCCAATCCCAGTTTTAGAATGTATCAATTTAGGTATTTATTAAACATTGCGAAACATTTTGTTATTGGACTAGGTAAAATGTTCATGATCATACACAATATTATTTAGCTTATTATATACTAGCATGTATCCCGTGCTATGCACGTATATCACAATGTATCGTAATGTATAAAAAGATAAAAATAAAATATTTTGTTAATGTAAAATAAAATTCACTTTAAATAATTTTCAATGCAATTCAATAATTAAATAGATAATATTTTACTCATATTTGAAGCTTTTAAATTTTTTAAAAAAGAAAAGTATTGTCATGCAAAAAAAATTATATAAAAAAAAAGATAAAATCTAAATATGCGATCAAAACTAAAGTTATAAATAAACTTTTTAGATATATTAAAGTTATGAATGATAATTTATGAGTTACTCTAAATTAATAGACACAAAATAATGGATTATTATCCACATATATTAGAATACACGACATTATATTTTTTTATGCACCTAAACATATATGGATGTGAAGCATCATAAAATAAATTAAAATTGAATTTTATTTTACATAAAAGAATAATAATCATAATATCTAAATAAAATAATAATTAAATTATGAAACATCAAATACTCTTGATGCAACTTGAATGTTGTGAATCTCCTTCTATAATCTCCAAATAAACATTTCTTCCTAAACTTACGTTAGATGTATTTTAGATGTTGGGAATATTTTGAATCTCCTTCCATATCTCTTTTTTTTTTTTTTTTTGTGATAAGGAACCTCCTTTCATATATCAATTCTTCTTCTGATGAATATTTTAAGGGCCCCTTTGTACTATGTCATTTGTAACACGTACCCCTCTGTACTCTAGAAAACATCATTTACTCTCCTAAAATTGGTTACCATAATGACAAAATTACCCTTATTATATTATGTATATGCTTTGTCTTATTATCTTTATATTAATATTGGTAGAAATAATTAGTTTTATTTTGTTCTTAGTAAATTATATTTTGAGAATGTCAAATAATTTTCTCAATTGTAAATGTTCATTCATCAATTAAAACATGTATATAATAAAGAATAATAAATAATTAATATTAACTAATTAAGTAAAAAATTTTAAAGTGCTTTATTTTCAAAATGTTGATAGTAAAATACTCCATCAATCAATTATACAGAAAATTAATTTTATATTATTAAAAATTAATTTTTTTTATTAAGTTATATTTCATTTTTATTTTGTACATGCATAAAGTATGCCCAAATACGCTAGTTATTATTTAAAAGACCTAGCCAATAATTTTTTTAATTAAAAGATTTAAAAATTTGAGAAAATTCTATTTGATCAAAATTAATCAAATTGCAGCCAAAAGATAATTGTCAAAATCATTTTGTGGTTTATTAGATGATTTTGGTCAAAGACTGCTATCAAAATCAATTTGTAGGTTTATTATATGTACATTTTTTTAGTTTATTAGATGTAAACTTTTTTATATCCAAATGATATAAAATGATATAATACAATCCAAAATGGAAGCAAATAACAATAAATAAGTAAAATTTGAATATGTCGACAATTTAATATATATCAAAAAAATTGAAGATAAAGATAGGACAATGAACAAAAAAAAGTTGGATAATAAAACTTCCGCGTAGTGTTAAACTATATAAAAAGAAATGACAGAGATAAAAAGATGAAAACATATATTGTAGATAATATTGTATCCATACTTTAATTTTTTAATCCTTTTAAAATTACAATTTAATTTTGGTGATATGACCTATCATATTGAAGACATTTTTTGAAATTTGAGTTATGTAAGTTTTAATTGAGTGTTATTTCTAATTTTTGGGGAGAAATTTATCATAAATAACATTGTGTTGACATTTACATTCATAATATTTCTTAAATTATAACTAATGTGATGGTATTACGTAATGTTTAAATTAGAATTTTCATTATCCATATATATTTTTATTGAAAATTACTATTACAGCTTTTATGTCCTGTGTGTGTGTGTGTGAGAGAGAGAGAGAGAGAGAGAGTTTTAACTATGAATAGTTGGTGAACTTAAATAATTAGGAAAGATAAATTAACAATTAATACTTACCAATCAAATAATTCATTATTAATAATTAAAATTAATTCAAAATTTTAAAAATTAAGAATTTAGTCAAAATTACATATTTTGATCAAAAGACCTTTCTCAAATATATAATAATATAGATACAGAATTATGTATGTATGTGTGTGTGTGTGCGCGTGTGTGAATGGAGTAATATGAGAAAGGATAAAAATGGGTCCACGGGGCTAAGTAACTAATATACGCAGACAAGTGGCAATTAGTTCGAATGTGAAATTGCATAGATTAAGGCATTTGTTATAGAGAAATTAACGTCCTCTTCACGTCAGCTATAATGTCACTATCCTATCTTCTCTTTCTGCAAAGAAAGTCACTTTGTAACTAGATTTTTGTCACCTACGTGTCATATTATGATGTCAGACATGGTCTGATTTTGTTTACATAATTTGAAATAAATAATTGAGAAAGAATAAATTATTGATTGATAACGTCGAGTATTTTGTTCCATAAGGATATGGGGATCACTATGGTTGGTGTGTTCTTCTGTATATTTTTGCTTGTTCTAATTAAGTTTCTTTGATTGAAATTTGAAATAGTCTTGTTTAGAATTTGGAACAAAGAGTTGATGCCGTTTGTCATGCTTTTGTATATTATTATTATGAATATTTGTGCGGGCAACTACAAAAATTGTCGATTGTAGCATATTTTTTCAAATATTTGTAGAATATTAACCTTAATATTGTTGATTCGATTTACCCTAAATTCAGATGTTATTCTTGTTCATTATTGATTTCTTTTGATCATTAGAATATGAATATAATTAATGTGATTGATTGTAATAATTTATCTTTTGTTTAGAATATTAATAATTGGATTAGTTGTGATAAATCGATTTCTTTAGAAAGAAAAAAAAAAGACAAGAAAATCGATTTCGTATTTTATATCCCCCACCCACCCCAAATTGGAACACAAAATATTAGATAAGTGTGTAGCTGACTAATAGTTACGAAACTAGTTACAAAAAATACACAACTTCCCCAGGGAATCACTGTTCTTTTTTTATTTTGTTATTTTATTTTAATGTAAATAGGTCTGTTACATACTAATCTATTGTAGTTCCGCAATTAAAAATAAGTTAATACTGATTAGAAATTATTACTGATTAGAAAGTAAAAATTATTATAGCATAAGATATAAATTACTATTATTTAACAAATTAATATGCACAGATTCAAAGAATTATTCAAACCCTTGAAAATAATAATTGTGTGATTACATTTAAAGTCGTATTTAATTTTGCTGTTGAGGACCCCTTCAACAGTCCATTCGTTGTGTGTTTTGATTGGCTACCATTGAGCAGTGTTTTCTGGTTTATCCATTCACGTACGTCGCAATCACAGACAGGGTGTTGAACTTAGCTTTTTGTTTCAAAAAGTTTATATTACTTTTCATACGAGCAAAAATAATTATCTGGTCCATAAAAATTAAAGAATCCTGATTTTAATGTTATCTTCTTTTTTTTGTTTTTGTTGGAACTCGATTTTAAATGTTAACTTAGATAATGCTTGTCATTTTAAAAAGTTCAAGAAAATATTTATTTATTTTTTTCAAATTTACTTTCAATTTTCTCAACTAAGACTCGTTAATTATTTCAATACGAATTGCTTAGGAGGACAGTATTTTGGTCAAATTTTTGTAAATTCAGCTAAAAAGAAATTAAAGTTAATATTAACTTAGTTGGCCTGTGTAAAAAAAATTTAAACGACTAATAACTTGAAAAGGAGAGTATTATTTGAGTTCTAACCTTCAAACCCGCGTATTTCTAGTGGCTTCAAACACATATTTCTTACCATAGTTACTTGGTAAACTGTGGACATGAATTAACAATTATTCTGACGATGAATATGGCCGAAAAAGTAATAATGGAGCAGTTGCAAAATAGGTTAATTAGCTAAAATAGCGTAATTATTAAAGTTGAACCGTGTTACAAAATTCAATTTTTATTGTTCAGCCAGCGCGTGGAAATCTTATTTTATGGGATGTCTTAATTCCCAAAGTTTGTCTATTTCTCTATTAATTATTGTTCTATGTATTTTTTAAAGAAAAAAAATAAAATAGCATTTTATTCGTGAAAAGTGTACGACTAAGTTCAAAATTTTGATCAATATGAATCTAGTCGGTCGTGAGGGAAATTGATTTTGAGAATATATTTGATGATAGGAACTGAATCGCAATTTATCTTGATAAAGTTGTTTATTTCTCTCTCTCTCTCTCTCTAGTGGTAGAATAAATTTCAATAAATTATATTGATATTTTAAATCAAATACAATTCTGACATCATTCTTAATCACATTCAATACAGAGAACCAAGATAAATAATCAAAAAGAAAAACCACATTCGTGACTCGTGAGAATCGAATCTGAACCAAAGCTCACGATCTAGAACCTCCTTCTCACCATCAAGCCAAGAAATTATCGGCAAAGTTGTTAATTTATCCACTAATTTCTTTTAGGGCAACAAATAAAGAAAAATATTTGCCAACAATGTGAATAATAATAATAATAATAATAATGTCTTTTCACCAACATTAAACTCATAAAGTTGGTATATTAAAGGTGACTTTGGCCCAACCACTTCATAACTGACCATGGAAAAACTGAAAAGTTATGCTTACCCCTCCCCCACACCAAATATTTAAAAGGTACTTTTCATGTAATAGTAATTTTCGCAGACGCAATGAGTATGATTAAATTTTTTATATTATAAATTTAACCCCCACCCACGGACCAAAAATAAAAAGTAAAAAAACAAAAATGTAAAAATACTTCTTGTCTGATACTAATTTCGAGGGACCCAATTTGTGATCAAATTTTCAAAAATTTTATTTATAGGATAACATTCTTTTCATGTTGTGTCATCCATTTATGCAAATTCGTGAGCTAGCTACAAAAAATTTGGGCTTGGCTTTGGATATCTATATTTGCATAAAATTCATTCATTGAGTTAGATTAGGGCTGTCAATGGATTGGATCTGGAGCAAATCAGTGCAATCTGGATCTGAATCCGATTATAAGAACCGGCTATCGAATCCGACCCGAAATCCTATAGGATCTTTAGTCTTTATTCCGAATCCGAATCCGAATCCGGAATAAATCCGAGATTCCGATAAAAAAATCCGATCCGATCCGATATGACAAAATTTTTTTATGATTGGACCAAAAAATAAATAATAAAAAATTCTTTAATATATAAATATATAAATGTGTAAAAATATATTTTATATATATAAGAGATCTTTAATAATTATGCACCATATTTAATCTTTCATTTAATGACAATATATAATTAGAATTATATATAAATACGTTTATGTATAATATATTTAGTAAAGATCTCTAATAACTATAGAGATTATTAGTTGTTCATTTAATGATAGTATATAATAGATATCTCTAATAACATATCCTATATATGTATATATATGGTGTATGTAATAGAGATATTTAATATATAGACTAATTAATTAGTATTCTATAAAAAAACGCCTCTTTATGTTAAAAATAAAATTAAATAATGTAGAAAAATATTTTAGAATATGTATAAAACTATATAATGTTTTGTTAAAAAAAAGTATCCTTAAAAATTAATAAATAATATATTATTAATTATAATGACATATATATTACATTGAAGTATCTTTATTACTATTGTATTATATATAATGTATAAATTTAATAAAATATAATATAAAAATTCGGATTCGGATCTTTAATGGATCGGACTCATTGAATCCAAATCCAACCCATTTATTTCGGATTACGGATATTTACTATCGGATCTGACCCATCGAATATTTTAATCGGTCGAATATGCTAAAATTCGGATCGGACTCGGATCGGATTCGGATTAAAATCCGCTCCATTGACAGCCCTGTTAGATGTCTTTACTAATTCACTTTAGAAAACCCAAACCCAAGATCAAACCAGTATAGGCCCAAATGTTTAATGGCCCAAATCAGGCAGAATATTTTAGCAGTAATAATTTAATTAATACATGTGAAAAGAAATAAATAAAATAATGTTTACAGCAAATCAGAAAATCAAAGCAGATTACTAACTCCACTTTTTTGCCTCGAAAATCAACTTTTAGAAATTAGATTTGAACTCCCACCTTTTATTATTATTATTAAAATTTTCTTAGCATAGCTTTAAAATCCATATATCGTGCCTAAATCCGTATTTATAATTATCTAGATTAACATTAACTATTATATAATAGAACCAATTTACTCGAATAAAAATATTCCAAAAATTTAATGAATGCTTAGAACTAAATAATGGTCTAAATGGTATATACAATTTTATAATACCTTGAGGAAATTGGAGGTGAATCCAATTCATACTAATTTGATATTAATCGTGTCACGCTCGGAATCACGAACGCGACAGGTCAATGTCTATAGCATCAAATAGGGGGAAAAACACCATGCACAAGTATTAAAACAATGTATCATGAATCACTGGCCCTTGAACTTGTCAACGGTAACTCATATAAACTGGATTACCCTAAGAAATTATTAGAACCAAGTATCAAAAACATATTCAATTTTATAATGAGTTAATATATACTTAGTTGTAACCAATATGCATGTATATTATAATCTAGACTTAGTCTATACGCCCCTAGTTTTATTTGGTTTGTCCCAAACCAAGTTCCATTATCATCAAAGCCCCACAAAAACAATATCAAATCATCCATTTGTTTGTCAATTTAAATAAATATTTGCCTAGTTGCAGCCCTTGTCTGTGTCACACTAAGTAGAGGGAATTAACTTTTTAGTACATTTCAACCATTATATTAATATTTTTAAATGAAATACAATTATTACATATCATAATCAACTATTTAATCCAAAAAATCTTTAAATAACACTTAAAAACAAGTTGTTATTCAGTAGAAAAAATAGATTATTATACAATAAAAGAAGATTCGCATACATGAAAATCGAACCTATAACTTAATAGAAAGATCCATTCGATTGAACTCGTTAAACAATTAACTTGCTTTAATTATATATATATATATATATACATATAAGTTAAAAGGCCAGTTTAGCAAATTAATATTGCTTTCCATCTAAAGAAACTTAATCACCACGAAATGTTTCTTTTATCAAAATTGACTGGGATTCAATATAATTTGATTACGCAACCATAGCAATACACTAGTAAAATAAATTATATTCCTCATAGATCAAACATTATAGATCATCATCAACAACTTTTAGTATTTCAAATAATTGATAAACTCTATATTTTAAATAAGATTCATTTGAAATTGAGTTTTCAAAATGAGAATAGTGTAACTTATCTCTAACTAAAAACTGCTATATTTACAGTAATTTAATTAGTTTCATATGATTGGAGTAGAATTTAATTATCAATTGGGTGGGCTAAGTTGTCGTTGTTGTTTTTTCTAATTTATTTTTTATTATTTGGGTTTTTTTTTATTCGTTGGGGTTTGGGGGTTGGGGGGGGGGGGGGGGTGTGGCGTGGGGAGGATGGGCTGGCGAGCCCAACGGCCATTGCTGCTGAATTCATCACTTTCTTTCTGTCTTGTTAACCGATGAAACGACCAATGATACCTCACCAACAAAGCACCCCCCAACTCCTCAAATCCCTAATCATTGGGGAACAGGATTTTTTTTTTGATAAATGGAGCAAGATTAATTTATTCCTCCACTGTCAGTTGTATAATATTCTTTCTCCATTTCACACACACTCACTTGTCACTACCCATAAAAAAAAAAAAAATATTCATACACACTCGCATACACATTGGATTGATCAATGAAATATTGAAATCTTGTCATTGATATGATTTTTTAATCGCACCCCAAGTTGGTATTAAATTGAAATCCCACCTCGCCAACAAGAAATGCTTTCGAAATTCCGGTTCTTGCAATTATCGGCGACTTTTTCTTCTTCCTCGGCGCCAAAGAAGGCTTCTTCTTTCCCGCAAGTAGTTACATTTACCGCAAAGCTTCGATCGCAGATGGGTTCGGCTTCCTATGCGACGTCGTCGTCCAAGTTGCTTTTCCGTCAGCTTTTTGAGAAGGAGTCGTCTACCTACACTTACCTTCTTGCCGATGCTTCTCACCCTGATAAACCAGCCCTGGTCAGTTCGTTCTTGCCATGATCTTCAGTTGGGACTTTAAATTTGAGAGTGCAGTTACTGTGTTCTTTTGTCTTTTATCTTTTCTTTGGTTAGCTTTCAGGGTAATTTGATTTTCACATTCTGTTTAGATTAAAGGGTTTGGGTTAATTGGGCTTGTTTTCTGAGGTTTGATGAGGCTGTGGCTGAATTGTAGTAGTAGCGGTTGTTGTTTCTGTTTTGTTTTTCGTTTTGCAAGTTTAAAGCTTTTATGGAGTTTCGATTTTATAGGCAAACTTGTTGGAATGAAAATGATTTCTTCTCCTTCAGATTCTGTAATTAGCCCCTGAAATTCTTTATAGCCCGCTGGACCTCTTGGAGAGAGACCCCTTAACTTAAACATTCGAACTGACAAGAAAGTAATCTACTGCTACAGAAAAATAATGTACTATCAGTTTTGGATATCATTGTAGCCGATCCAAGTTTTTTATAAGTCATTGCGTGATAAGAATTTTGTCACCTTTTAGATTATCTGAATGAATTCTTGATTTATGTACTGATGCAACTTATTTTCCACCCAGTTAGTTGACCCAGTAGACAAGACCGTGGACAGGGATCTTTCTCTTATGAAAGAGTTGGGTTTGAAGCTTATATATGCAATCAATACCCATGTTCATGCGGATCATGTCACTGGTACTGGCTTGCTTAAGGTTTGTTCTAACTTCTTAAGGTCGTTGGATGTAGTGAATATATAATTCCTCTCTTTTCCTTCATTTTCCTCCTTGAAATTTTCAACCGGGATAGTTCTCTGTTCTAAGTTTTTGGTGCATATTATACAGTGCAAAACCTTTAAACTGCTAAGGATTGACAGATAATTATTTGACGGCATTCTCACCTGTTTTCTTGTTTGACATGGCTTTATCTTGCAGAATAAGGTTCCTGGAGTAAAATCTATCATTTCGAAAGCAAGCAATGCAACAGCTGACCTTTTTGTTGAACCGGGTGATAGAATCTGTTTCGGTGACCTCTTTCTGGAGGTATGAAATTGCTAACATCTTTTGTAAAAGCCACACAAGTTTCTATTATTAATATGGGATGAATATGGGGATATGTATTTGGAGGAGTGATAATATATTGGTTGACATTTTTAAGGAAGTTAAATGTTTATAATATTACAAGGCAAAAGTTTTGAGAGACTATCCTGTGGTGTCTTTTGCCTGTTATCTTTTGTAACCACATGATGTAGTGCCTATTTAACCTTTGACATTGATCAATGTATGGTTGACACTAAACAACTTTTAATTTTACTTAAAAGGAATTACAGAAAAGTTGCTACAACGTGTGCCCTGATTTTTATGCCTTTATCTTTTTCACTTCAATTATCTAAACCCATTGGTTGATGGATCTAATGCAATTGAAGCATTGGATTCCTGAAATGTAATTCACTGGGAAAATGGCCAGAAAGAATATTAGTATGGTGGCAGTAGAATGCTTTGTTTGATCTTTTAAGGAACTGGTCATGTGAAATGCGCACACTACATAGAGAGTATTTAAGTATATGAGTAACACAACCTCTGCTTGAAATCAGTCACTAAGGCCTGTTTGCTTGCTGATGGTTTTCTGACTTCTGTGGTTGTAAGATGTATATTTTATCCTCTTATATCTCCAACTTTTATTTATTATCTTTTTCAGGTTCGTGTAACCCCAGGTCACACACAAGGTTGTGTTACCTATGTCACAGGCGATGGACCTGATCAACCCCAACCAAGGATGGCTTTTACTGGAGATGCCTTGTTAATACGTGGTTGTGGGAGGACAGATTTTCAGGTATGTGCTTTATGAGAAAGTTTATAGACCAAGTACCACCACTTGATGAAAATTTTCAACCTTGAAGTCAAAATGGAGGTTTCTTGTCACCCCAATCTTGAACAATTTATTTGTTTCAGAGTTCAATATTAAGAGGGGAGAGATCTTTATCATCATCAGGGAGTTGCAGTAAACTAAAGAAAAAGATTTCAGGCATAAAATGAATGGCATTATTTTTCCAGGGAGCAGTAATTTCTAGTCAATCAGTTTGCTGGTTTGGCCTTGATTAGTATTGAGTTTCTAAGCATTGGTATAGAAATTTCTACTACTGACGACATGTTAGTTTTACACAAGAAGCATGTGCCATTGATCCTCTAACAGAAAAGGGTGGAAAGGGGAAGTGCAAAAGCTTCACTATCAGTGTAGAGTCCTTTGGCTCAAATGGATATTACTGACGCCTTAGGATTCAAAGCTTTTGCTGGGTGTGAGTAATTAACCAGTTATGGTTGTTTCCATGTGCTGATATTGAACTCTTATTACTTTTTGCTCAGGGTGGAAGTTCTGAGCAGCTTTACAAGTCGGTTCATTCACAGGTAACAGTGCAGATTGCATATATTTCAAGCAAAAATGCATGTTTCATTTGTAACTTGGGCCATTTTCACTTTGAGTCTTTCATTTTGTTATACCGGCAATTTTACCCAGTAAATCACAATTTTTGTTGAACTTTGTCTGATTTTCGTTGGAAAATTTTAAGTGGCTGGAAAAACGCACACACCATAACAACCCACTTTGAGAACGTGGTGGGTTTGCACCTAACAAAGACGTAAAAGTGAAGTTGACCTAAATTGTAGGATGAATAACTATATATCATTAGTTGAATGTTCTTAACAAGCTTTTGAATTTTGATGCTCTTTTTGTTTGCCTTTTTTTTTTTTTGGTAACGACTCCCTAATGCTCTCTCGAGTATCAATACAGATCTTTACATTGCCTAAAGACACATTGGTGTATCCTGCTCATGACTACAGGGGGTTCAGTGTAGGTACCCATCTGAAATTTGTTGTTTATTCTTGATTCATTCACAACTAAAGTTGCTTACAAACATGCGTGGTTTTTTAGGTGAGCACTGTGGGAGAGGAGATGCAGTATAATCCTCGCCTGACAAAAGACGAGGTGACTCCTCTGCTAAGAAAAAAAGAATTATTTTTCCAACTTTGTCTTTTGAGGAAAGAATAATACATACCTAACCTCATGGAAGCAACATACGATTAACAAGATTTCATGTCATTATACCCATGATATCGATCTTGTTCGGATTTGGCTTCACATCTTTTAACTTCATACCTTGTCTCTTTGATTAACAAACTCAATTACATGTTATAGAACTTTTATGCTGACACATTGATACAATTCCATCTAACTGGTAAAATAACTCACTAGTCTGTTGTATTCTGGTATGTTGTCTTGTGCAGGAAACATTCAAAAACATCATGGCAAGTAAGTAACAGCTTTTCAAGATTTGAAACTCTAGTTAAGTCGTGAAATTTGTTCGCATTATATCCCAATAATCGCTGATAATTGATTTTCAAACTTTACAGATTTAAACTTGTCATATCCAAAGATGATAGACATAGCAGTCCCTGCTAACATGGTTTGCGGTTTGCAAGATGTTGAAGAGAAAGCCTCAGCCTCGTAATATTTCTCTCGCTCCAGAGGTCATGCTCGGCGTTTGCAGAAAAGCAAACAGTTATTGGAAAGAATAAATTTCGTTACGTTGCATAATGTGTCGAATAAATGGTGTTCAGTATCAGGGGTTAAACATGAAATGCTGCGGATATAGATTGTTGCTGAGAAATATAGAGAATGAAATGTGGAGAGACAACCCTTACCCATTGTAACTTATTATCTCCCATTTAAGGAACACCTTGTAACAAATTAACATAACTTCTACTATTGAATATTTCATTTGCACCCCAATTTCGCGTTGAAGTACTTGGCAGCACATCAGCACAAAACTTCAAAACGAACATAAAATATGACACAGTCTTGAACCTTTTCAAACATAGTACATGTATGTTACTATCTTCAATTGTTTTCCTTATAAACTCAACAAGTATCACAATTACAATTAGAAGAAGGAAAAAACGTATGTCCAATAGATCAGATTTCACAATAAATCCCCTGGAGAATCCGTTTTCTAATAATTATTTTGTTCTACTTCCACATAATTGAAACAGTATTAATCGGTGATTAGTCATTTCATTTTTTGATTCAGTGGAGCACGAAATCTTTCTATGGGGGTGTTCACAAATATTATAGAAAGTATTTTTTCTATTTCTGTTGAAAAGATCAATTGTGAAGTGTTTTTAGAGTGTTCGCAATCCCTAGAAAAAGTGTTTTTCTAGCTTCTGCTGAGGAAAAAATAAATAGTGAACGTTTTGTTTTTATTTTTGATAATAAAAGAGAGAACATTAAACTACTAACTAGAAGTAACTTTCATGCTATATTTTTCTATTTATTATTATTTTTTCAAAAATCAATCACTGTATTTTACTATTTATTTTTAAATAGTACTCACTTTACTATTTATTTATTTATTATTTTTTTTAACTTTCTCTACAATTTTTATTTTTCTAATAGTAGAGGTATTTGCAAATACCCTCTTTATGTAGCTGCTTTTGGTGAAAAAAAAATATTAAAATGAGTTATAAATTGGAGGCACCTTTTAGATTGTTTTTTTTCAGTTTCTAGTTACATCTTTTCATATTTCCTTTCCAAACACAACTGGATAATTTCTTAAACAAACCCTATAAACAAATATCAAATAATCCAAATTTACACCGGATAATTTTGTAATTTCACATCCAACCCATAATTTTTCTTTTTACTTTTTTCCCCCAAAAAACGAGGTGGCAAAGGAATATGAAAGATTTAAATCTCACAAGCCCAAATAATATCTATTATCCAAGAAACCATGCCACATGTGCCGCTTCTATTTGAGATCAAGATCCCAGCTTTATCGGGTTTGCTCAAGCATTCGCTTCTGCACCACAATTTCAAGCTCTGCACCAGCCCCACAAAAATCCTGGTGGCCTTTATTCACAGCCCTGTGTACCTTATTGTGTGCTACTAATTCTCACTCGTCATCCTTTTTTTCTTCAAGAGCATCAACGCACACTACCAAAAACTGCAGACACTAAAAATCACGAAAATGGCAACACAGGCATTGGTCTCTTCATCATCCATCTGCTCTTCGGCTGATGCCGCCCGACAGATCCTCGGAGGCGCCAGGCCGATCCATTCTTCAAGAAAGGCTTCCTTTGTTGTAAAAGCTGCCTCTACTCCCCCTGTCAAGGTAATATTTATATATACAGATGTGTTTGTATATGTATCGAAAGAAAATGAAACGTACGTTGCACATGGTAGATATATATATCTGTCAAGAGTCTTGATCATGTTGAGAAAACTGAAGATTGTGTTTTGCAGCAAGGAGCTGACAGGCAACTCTGGTTTGCATCCAAGCAAAGTCTCTCGTATTTGGATGGCAGGTACTAATAAGAATGTGACTTTTTGGGTATTGTATCTAAAGATGATTCAGCTTATTAGCTCTACAACAACTTTTTGTTTATTTATTTACTTGTTTCAGCCTTCCTGGTGACTACGGGTTCGACCCGTTGGGCCTGTCGGACCCTGAGGGGCCCGGAGGATTCATTGAGCCGAGATGGCTAGCCTATGGAGAGGTCTTCAACGGGCGTACCGCCATGTTGGGTGCTGTAGGAGCCATAGCACCCGAAATCCTGGGCCAAGCTGGCTTGATTCCACCTGAGACAGCTCTCCCCTGGTTCAAAACGGGGGTCATTCCCCCGGCAGGGACATACGACTACTGGGCCGACCCGTATACCCTATTCGTCTTTGAAATGGCCCTGATGGGATTTGCGGAGCACCGCAGATTCCAGGACTGGGCCAATCCCGGGTCGATGGGGAAGCAGTATTTCTTGGGCCTGGAAAAGGGTTTGGGTGGGTCTGGTGACCCGGCGTACCCAGGTGGCCCGTTTTTCAACCCGCTGGGGTTGGGGAAAGACGAGAAGTCGATGAGGGATTTAAAGTTGAAGGAGGTGAAGAATGGGAGATTGGCTATGATGGCAATCGTGGGTTACTTTGTACAGGCCCTGGTGACCGGCGTCGGTCCGTGGCAGAACCTGTTGGATCATTTGGCTGACCCGGTGCACAACAATGTCTTGACCAATCTTAAGTTCCACTAAAGAATTTGTAGCGAGCTGAATTAAAACTCTTCTCTCTCTCTTTCAAATGCTTCAAATTTGTAACATCCATCATGTGCAGAAACACTGTTGAGCTTGTTATTTGTAATCTATGATGATAGATATTATGATGTTGAGCTCGTAATTGGTATGCTGAACTCAAATTTGAGAATTATGCACAAAACTTTTACATGAGGAAATTAACAAAACGATTGTTGTACTCTGTTTAAAGTTGTGTTGCTGGTTAACATCAAGCGTTTATTAGGTTAAAAGTTATAGTTGTGGGCAGATATATATTTACCTGCATAAACATCTGTACTAGGCAAGGCTCGACATGAGCTAACTGCACCCGCATAAGCACCACAAGTTTGATTATTAGTTCTCGATCAATTATATTCTCTCAATTGAAAAAGTGGTGCTGACAATAAATACTGACTACCACTGTTAAGAATATTTGACTAATTAATGCGAGAAACTCAAAATGACTATGATGGATATCATCAAATTAGACATTTGGGAAGATGCAGCAAGCCATAACATACACCTAAAACCAATCATTCTTTTATAATCACATTAGACTCAAAAGAGTTCCACTTCATCCACCAAACATAGTCAAAACAAGCAAGACAACTAGCCTAGTAAGCATAAAAAGCCCCCAAATGGAACATCCAAGTTAAATTAGTCCTACATTTTCACTAAGGGAATCCACTCATAACTCCAGCAGAAAGATCACCACCACCCATCGCCGCTACACCGCCATCTGCAGCAAGATCATTATCATCATTGACCTTTGAGAAACTTGCAACATCATCAAAAAAGCTCCCGAATCTCATGGTAGCTCGAGCCAATTCAGGGCTCTTAGTCAAACAAAACTCGGACGAGTAGCCAAGCGAGTCCATGTAGATATCATCCATGGATGCGTTGTCGATAGTGCGAGGAACACCTGATTTTCCCCCTCCGGCTCCTCTACCAAGCAATTCAGGCCACGGTGGAGGATAGTTGCTAGTATTCCCAGATGACGGGAGAGGTGGAAAGAGTGGCAACAGAGCAGGTCTGCCAGCATCAGTACTAATTAGGCCTTCCTCCAATTTAACAACAGTCGTTGATGAAGTTGCTGCAGCCTGTTGGTGTATGCTCATGCTCGAAAATGTTTCTGCCATTTCCGATTTCTTTACTGCGGCCTGAGGCTTCTCAACACCAAATTTATGCGATGGAAATTAGATACATGAAAGTGTTTGTAGATCAGGATGGAGCCACAAATTTAATTATAGGGGGACGAAAGAAATTTTTCGATATATCTAAGGATAATTTGTCATTTCAAGAAGGCCAAAATTTTGATAGATATAGATATAATATTGGGTTTCTAGATATTTGAGGGAGGTGACTGCTCCCTCCAGCACCTGGTTTAGTTTACAATTAGTACTTTTACGCGACATAGATGCATTTGGACCACTGACAAAGATTCTTAATTTTATCATAATCTAATTTATAAAGGCGGAGTCCAATATTTCAAGAATACTAATTACCTCAACTAGTACGTGCAGGTTACCATATGCCTCAGCTCCCAATGTGTTGATTGAATATTCATGTGGCGATCTGAAAGTATAATAACCATATATGTACATGATAAATTACATGATCATTTAAGCAATTTATAAGGTTGAAGATGAAGCGCTAATCTTACCCATTTTGATCATATCTATTTGCGATTAAAGATCCTTGACCTTCTAGGGTCCCTGGTGGCAATCTCTCATCTTTTCTGTAACCTAAGATTCAAATAAATAAATAGAAAATCTACATCATTGCAAAACTAAAGGGAGAAAAAAAATGATAGACCATATACTTGGTTGCACTTCAGATAGTTCATAAGGATTGTAAAGGTAATTTAAATCACTACTAAAAGAAGATATTATGACACTTTTGATTCGAAAACAATAGTTAAAGTGTCACATATTTGAATATAATTTGACATTTTAAAGTGTTACAAAACATACATTCTAGTTAAAATTTGATAGAGTCTATTGAGACATTTTTTTTATGAGATGTCACAATTAAAGCATAATTGAGACACTTTTTAAAAGTGTATTTAAGTGTTTTTTTTTTCTAGTAGTGAATGCTGTGTATATGCATTAATTGAGAGTAGTGCATGTGCAATCTTGTATGGAGTTGTTTAGAGCTCGTTTGGATGATTTTTCTCCCCCAAGAGAGAAGCATTTATTTTGTTTCTAAAAGAACACTTCAATGAAAAAAAATTGCGTTTGATTAGGCTTTTTAAAAAATTAAAAGCTAGAAAAAACTTCAAAAATGGCTTTTTTTGAAACCTATTCAGAGTAGCTTTTAAAGAAAAAATACTTTTTAAATACTTGTAAATTTTTACGTTCAAACACAAAATTACTTAACTTAAAAAAAAACAACAACTTTACGATAGAAAAATACGACTCAACAAACACTTGTTGTTTTTAAGTCTATCAAATGTGTCATCTATCTCATTAATTTGTTGAGTTATGAATAAAACTTACAATAGTCGGCCGGTACAAATTCCTTTCTCCACAGTTTTCTTGCAGTCTTTCCAAGCCTGAATTTCTGTATCAAATCAGTGAAAGTTGAAAAACAATTAGCCAGCGTGATAGTTTATTTTCACATCATATTTTAGTTTAAGGTATAAAACAGCTTATCAAACCTGTAAGTGACTCTTCAGGTGGTACAGAGTTAACCCTTCAACTCCCATCAAATTCAAAATTGCTTTAGGTGTTGCCTCTGCAAGAAAAATAACAATGTGCCAACATTAATGTGCCTTTACTCTTAAGGGCTCGTTTACTTTTATGGTTACAATTCGAGTCATTTGGTCTTAAAATTCATAACCATACATAACTAAATCCCTCTAATTGTAACTATAAAAATAATCGAGCCCTGAAAGATTACAGTTCATAAAATGACACACAAATACGCGCATGCGCACACACACTCAAGAACAGAGTGTAGTAATTAACTGTTTGCCCCGCCAAGCTCATTGACAGCCTTAACAAACTGGTCATGAAGCTCCTGGCGTCCACCGGAGCCGAGGCCTCGGATAAGCAGCCTGATACACATCCGAATCAAATTCCGGAGCCACCGCCGCCGGCTGAATCTGAAATCCACCGCCGCCAGCTGCCGCTGGAATTTCACGGCGGCAACACTCATTCTCAGCCATCCCAGCCCACCACCAAGAACCTGATCCCTGTCCTCGTCTTCTTGTTCTCATTCAAGAAAAAAGATGCATAAATGCTCATGAGCGGGGACAATCTAGAGATAAATTGGTGGGCATATGTATTAATGAATAATTTGTTTTGTAGAAATTAAAAAAATACGTAGAGATTAGAGTTTTCATGTGTTCGTAAAATTAATGCGTTTGGTAGGGTCTGATGCATGCAGACATATACGTGGAGAGGGCATTGGGGAGGGCTTTTCTCTTACGTTGTTCTGAAGAGTTAACTGAGGTTGTTTGGTGGGATTGTCTGAACTGATTTCATTAATTCTCTGGATATCTTCGTTATTAAGAGACCTGGCCCCATTTCTTGATTTCTTAAAAACAAAATTCAGCACCAATTCATTTATATCAATTGACCAAATTCAAGCCGTCTCAAACCTAATCATATAGTGAGTGTATTAAATTTATTATGTGATTCGCGTATATTTAGGGGAGAGTCAATGGTGGAGCACATAAAATTATGGGGGTGCAAAATTATCCCATATTATGTAGTAAAATTTAAACAACCGTCCTAATTATCTTGTAAAACACTCCCTTTAAGTTCACCCTACTTTTTTCTTCAATTTAATTATTTATATTATGTATAATTCATAGTTGGTAAGTGCATCTGCTAATCTTAAGATCCTAGTTCCATCACTGGAGAGAGTGACCAATCACACATCATGCGTACTACTATTACGCTTGCCATATGATTGTATAGTGCAAAATTCATATGCGACCAAATTATATCCAGGACAAGAATTTTCCTTATACTAGATTGAAGTGTCTTGTTTTCCTCAAAATAGTGGTATTCCATTGTAGACATAGGCTTTTTACATAAATTTTCAGGCAAGCCAAAAATGAAATACCCGTTTAGTTATTGGTAATTAATTTACAGCTAGTACAAAGCTGGACACAACTCTAAATTAAGGTATGCCAACTCTGAAATTGCTATTTCAAGCTTGGTACACATTAATTTGGAGCTCAACTCATTAAACTCATCACTAATAAGACGAAAATTTTGAACTAATCAAGTTCAGGCCATTCCCATTAGCCGTCACCTTTTCGGGCAAAGCGATATCATATCTCTTCTATCAAAAGAAAATTTTTAATTCAAAAGAAAAACAGTAAATATTATCTTGAAAGTATATTCTTTTTGCCTTTTAAAGTATATACATAGTCTACAGATGCTACTGATAAAATTACGAAGTAGTAACATACATGAACTTTTTCCTTTATGTTTGTATAGAAATGCCTTTATAAATTTTATTTCCAAGTACCGTTTATACATGTCTATGTAGTATTCTTTAACACTTACGTAATATATATACACACAAAATATCATACCATGTCTTATCCATGTCGGCACGGTGTAGACAAAACAGTTGTCCGTTTTGATTCTAGTGGCCTCGATGACCTGTCCACGTAGCTCTCGCTGCAATAGATAAAGGAACTACATTTTTTGCCATTTTTGGTTGACTTGTGTCATGCTATTTTATCGCATATATATATGCTCAGGAAAATTTTTAGTTCAGATCCGATTCAGTTGAATTAGTGTTAATTATATAGTGAATAGTTTTATATTTATTTTATGAATGATCGATAATTTAGAGAGAATGACCAATTATTTCCCAAGTGCAATACACTTGCCAGATGATTTGTTGGGTTGGAGCAAATCAGATTCGGATTAGAATTTTCCATATACTCAGTACATTATGGATCATTATATTATTTTAAAAAGATTAATATTTTGTTTTATTATATTATTATATTCTCATCTAATATCATATTATAGGGTTTATTATGCAATTGCACAAATAGCATGCATAAAGTAAACGTTGTTAAAGATTAGTGCAGTTTCTTGGTGGGATAGAGAGAAATATCACAAAGTTATACTCCCTCTACTCATTCTATTTTGTCCAAGATTCAAGATTTTCATTTTCTTTTGAGAATAAAAGATAAAAACAATAATAGTGATCTCACCTTTTGGGCTTTTCCTAATATAGTTTGATTGAACTTTTGTATTCAATCGTGAATATATCAAATATTTGAACAACTAATGCAAGTATTGAAAGCCAACATTAGTCCTTATTTAAGCCAAAGAGCACATACAAATATTGACAAATATTTGTGACGAATAAGTGCATAAAATAATTTTGGATCAAAGATATAAACTTGCTAAATTCTTTGAAATTAAAGTGGGTTTGGCACCATTCGAATTGAAATGATATGCTAGCCCAAACATTATCACATTGGTTAAAGTAATAATATACATAGTATCAACTCGAAATTTAATCACAATCTATGCTCTTTTATCACGCACCAATACCCTCTAGCAATCACTTAATCTATTTGGTTTGTGTTTGTTAAGTTTATATGTTTTCTTCTCTCTCCTCTATTTCTTTTTTCTCTCATCTCTTCTCCATAACTTCTTTACTTTGTTTTTTATTTATCTTTTTAATTATATGATTTTGCGTTGTTTTAAATTAAATTTTATTTTATCGCAAAATTTAATAATCATATTAAAAATAGTCAAAAATATAATTTCATGTACAAAATTTACTACATATATAATTTTATATTTTTCTTTTTTTGGAAGTTGCTCCCTATTTTTTACGAAAATTTCAAAATACTCTATTAGAATTCGATTCCAGATGGCAAACTGTAAATCCGGTATAGTTCAGTTGGTAACTTGTTGAGGAAAAAAATATAAATAATGAAGTGTAAATTCTAATAAAATTTAACCTGGTAAACAACTTTTTTTCCCCAAAGTAAAAAAAAAAGGAGAAAGTTACACAAAATTCACTGCAACCATAAGGATATCAAGTTTGCCCGTAATTTGGGGACGATATGAGCTAATGAATATGATCATTAAACCAAAATATAAAGACACTTAATCTCCGAAAATTATTCAATGAAACGGGTGTTTTGGATTCCATCTGTGCACTTAATAATCCAAAATCAATCATATTTTAAATGTATTATATAAAAAATATAATTTATAAAATATGGTTAAATTTGGACCACTTAAGAAATATTAAATTTGAAAGAAAGAAATACTTATTTAATAAACCCCCTCCAATTTCAAACTAGCCGTTGGGTTTTGCTTTGTGAACCAGCTCAGACGCTCTCTTTACTCTCTTTGATTCTCTTCTTTCGTATTCTCTCTCTGCGAGAACTCTCTTTCTCTCTCTTCCATCTCGCTCTCTCTCTCTCTCTCTCTCTCTACCCAAATCAACAAACAAACTGCGCATAATTTCTTCACATCTCTGAATCTTCTCGCATTGTGTGTGTGTGAGAGAAGAACGAACACTGCAGCCATGTTTACTGAAGGGCTAGACGAGACCGCCATCAACTGGGTCAAGAAGGTAACTTTTTGTTTGGTTATTGTCAATTTAATGCCTTTTTATTCCGCGATTCTGATCCCAGCGAGTGTAAATATATTGAAAATTTAACTATTTCTGTCATATTTTTGAATTTTTACGTCTTCTGGTTCTGGGGTTTTTGAGTTTGATTTGGTTCAATCTGTGCACAGGGATCAGATGTAGAACAGTGTCAAACTAGGTCTCCATTGACTGAGAAGCTAGATATAAAGTACCCTCTACCCAGATCACCATTATCGTACAGTTCTAGTAATTATACGTCTTCCCATGTTCTGCCTCCGCTGAAATTTCACTCTGGCTTGCTGAAGCCCCTCAATACTGTCACTCTAAGTGGTGATAGCAATGAGGACGAATCAGATTATTACAATGATGAGAGCGAGAGTGTGGGATCTGCACCGGATGAAATTTGTGGGAGCCACTCTGATGATGATGTGGTGGATGGGCCGGTGAGGGGGGGTTTTGAAGAAGATATGTTCAACCTAAATTCAAGCAAAAAATTGAATGATAAACATCATGGGTCTACAATAAATCGAGGGTTATTGAAAGAGGATCTTCGGATTGAAGTTCCAACGAGCGGACGAAGGTTTACCGATGGAGAATGGCAGAGCCATAGCAGTGCAATTTCAGGCAGAAGTTGTCGGTTTCCAGAAAAAAACCTACCTCACAGTGCATATGTAAGTACCAACTTACTATTTTCAACAAGATCAGTTGTCTACAGTTTATTTGATTGAGTATAGATGGAAAATGATGCAGTTAATTCGAAATTTCTGAGATAATAAGGAAAGGGTTTTTTGTTAATCAATGCAGGCTACTCCCATTGGCAAATTGGATTTAGGGACCCCCAGTGCACCACCCTTTATGGATATTGGTGATGTTCCTGAACTTGAGGTCGAAAGTGAGAGAAGTATTGATAATCAATGCAAAGAATCAGAGCAGGGTTTCTCTGGTGATAAGGTTTTTCCAGACCAAATTAAAGAATCTGTCAAAATTGAAACAGAAGTGGCCGAAAGGTATTATGATTGATGCAAGGCCGTTGCTTTCCAATAGATCAAAATATTTGTATTGGCTTATCTATCATACTTGTTCTGTCATTTTGGCAATCATACTTTATAGGGATGGTGAAGAAGCACTTCGAGAAAGAGAACATCCTGCGCCCATCAGACTTGCAAATTCAGTTAGTCACATGCCTTACTACCATGCAAGGTTATAATTCTTACATTCTTTTGCATTGCTCTTGTTCCACTCTGTGTGGCTTATTCATCCCCTATGTTTCTGAAAAGCAATAGTTTTATTTTATTTTTTTCTGGTAACAGCAGTTCAAATTCATGGCAAGCACTTGTAGCTTATGATGCCTGCATTCGTTTATGCTTAAATTCATGGGCAAGAGGTTGTCCAGAGGCACCTGAGTTTCTGCGCGATGAGTGCCTGCTCCTTCGTGATGCTTTTGGGTACATTTACAATTTCATAATTACCATATATGATTTCAGCCTTTCCCAGATCATTTTTACATGACTTCATCAGTTAAATGTGTAACGAGCTCATCTGTAATTCTTTCCTCCTTAGACTACACAAATTCTTGCTTCAACCTCGAGGTGTACAACAAACAGAAAGGGATCACAAGACCGTGGAACAGGCAACCGCCTCAAAAGTCAAAAGGACAGTTGGTAAGATTCGTGTGGAAGGTAAGCCTTTTGTCCCATACTGGCTGTTGGAACTTACTGTTATGAAATATGTCATTGAAAGACATATTTGCCATTAAGCTTCTATTAATATCTTCATACCTATTTTGAAGTCCTTATGACTGTATGTCGAGTGACTTGTACATGTTTATACTGAATATGACCAAAGTGAAATGGCCAAGAAAGCACATGAATCAAATGAAATTTGTTGTTTGATTGAAAATTTCTGTTCTTTATCTTTGAAGTTGTGATGATTGACAAGAATGGAGTTTTAACAATTTGCTCTTTGCCCGCTTGTTTTTTGTCTATGGAAATGACCACGTGACAACATTGCAACTAGTTTAGAATCTTATTAAGATTTTGTTTCTTTCGACAAGTTGTAATCCTTTTTCAGACAGATCTCTTGAATGAGTCATGTCATAACGTACATTCATTTGGCAACCGTATTGCTACCTCTATTTTCCCCTTTTGTCATATTTACTGAGTCCTTTCTCAAATTATTCATCTTTGTATGTCATCTTTGCCATATGAAATGAGTAAGAATTCTGATTTTTTAATCCAAGTATTAATGTCCTATCATGCCAAGGTATAACAAATAGGTACACAGAGTTAAAGCATCTGTGCTTCTGGAAAAAGCTAGAAGCTGTGATACCTAGTGATATATAATCTTTATTGTGGCAGTGAAAAAGCTCCGTATAATACCAAGAAGAAAGCTAAAGAACACAAACTCAATGAGAGGTGCAATTTACCTGCAAGCCGGGGCTGAGTATGTCCGACATGTTTCCTCGATAGTGAAACACAGAATCAATTCTCTCAAACTCACCTCATTTTCATTGCCATCTGAAGGTTTGTTATTCATCAACAAGTATCTCTGGAGTCTTTTAACCAAGAATTAATGAGTATCTGGCTTCACAATCTAGCAACTATTATGATCAGAGATTTTGGAATTGGATTTCGAGCAGCTTACGTTGTATTAGCTTATAAAGAACAACTTTGGGAATTTTGAGCTAACTTGATTCTTCATTTTGTTAATAATTATCTACAGAATCACTATTGTGCATGATTCATCTGAAAAGTTTGGCAGAAGATAATGAAGTGGAGCCAAGTTCTGCCATCTCACTGAGGCCTGGAATTGGTGAATGTCATGACTTGTAAGTTGCCAATACAGTTTGCTCTTTGATGACATGAAGCTATATTTGATTCAGACAATATCAGATCAATGTTACATTGGCCATGATTTGAAATAATTCTATTGTAAATGGCTTCTAGTTATGCATCCTAAGTCCTAAACTTTTTCTTGGCACTAGATTTTAGATGGTTACATTTGTTTATTCATTTTTGGTGTGTATTCTCTATTTGGTTAATTTTTGAGCCGCAATTTTAAGTTCCAGTTTTCTGCAGTAAGAAGCTTGTATTGTGATCTTTTGCTGGCAAATTAAATTCTCACCCAGATTTTTGAGTTTAAAGCAGGTTATTATAGTCCCATAAACTAATTTTCTGATTGCTAATATTTTATGCAACATCATGTACCAGTCACCACTTGTTGCATTATGTAACGACTGGTCTGTGATTCATAGACATGATTTAAATATTCCACCAATATGTTACAACTATCTGTCTAGTTAATTGGTGAAATTGATCATGAGGATGCGGATTTGCAGTTTTCCTGAGAGCCAAGGAGATGCACTTATACTTGAAGTCCAGGATGCCATGAAAAATGTTCAAGGTTGTGCCACAATTCCAATTTCTTCACTGACAGACAACCCTGTAAGTGCTATATATTCTGGACGAGATCTTTATGATCGGGATTTTTTTTTTCAACCATTAAGTCTCCAATATTGACTTTAACTTCGCAGAATGATAGAGTTAGATGGTGGCCCATTTATCACAATGATCATGAATGTGTTGGGAAGGTCTTACTCTCCATTGGAAGTACATTTACAAGTGATGAGACAGTGCTTATGAAGGTTTGATTTTACCATTTCAGCACATGTAAGTAGATTTTAACTGATTGAAATGCAATCTCACAAGTAAAACTTTTTCCACTGTAATGTGATAGAGTGGATCTGTAGTGGAGACCCTAGCATATGATTTGTTGCTGGAGGCTTCCATGCGAGCACAACAGTTTCATGCACACAATTTACGTATAGAGGGGCCTTGGAAGTGGATCCTGAAAGAATTTTCAGAGTATTATGGAGTTTCTGATTCGTATACTAAACTAAGGTACACTGATGAATCTGCCTCATAAATTTCATTCTTTTGAAATTTTCGAGAGATGTTCAAATGTACGTCTCCGTTTCATTTTTTCATGCAGATACCTGTCTTATGTCATGAATGTTGCCACTCCTACGAAAGATTGCTTGGAGCTTTTACATGAGTTGCTTGTCCCTGTGTTGAAGACCAGAAGCGAGAGAAATTTAACAAGACAGGAGGTAAGTAACTCAATAATTTCTCCCTGAACTACTTAAGCTGCTCATACTTTCTTTCAACTGATACAAATTTGTGGATTAGCAGAAAAGTATTTTGTTGGATTGTGAGACTCAAGTTGAGAGGCTTCTGGCAGAGGTTTTTCAGAATTACAAGTCACTAGACGAAATGTCTCCAACAGGCTTAGCAGATATGTCAGCTCCAATATCTGAAACTGCAGCACCAGCACTAAATCCTGCTGTGCAACTATATACACTTCTACATGACATACTTGCTCAAGACGCTCAGACTATGCTTAGAAATTATTTACAGGTAAATCTTATTAAGTACTAAAATGCATCTATATCTTCATAACTATGACTTTGTCAAATAGTAAAGCATCTTCATAACTATGACTTTGTCAAATAGTAAAGCATCTTATTATTTTCCGCTTGGCCATGGTTTTGCTTTCCCGTTCATCTTTCGGATGGAGGATGGAGTAAAAATTGATAATTGAATTTTAGGGATAAGGCACAACAGAAAAAGTCACTCTTGGTATTCCCTTAAAAAGGATATGTTTTCTGCATCATATCACAGAAAATTATCTTAAGTTCATTTTAACATTTTGTTGAAGTGTTGACAATTATTTTGTCAGATGACCACTATTATGAACTTTTTTAACTTATAACACAAACTTAAAAATGAATAAAACTCATAAGCTATAACTATGATGAAAAACTCACTTTTTGTTTTATTTTTTTGACAAAAAAAAAAGATATATTGAGATTTTATATGTGTGTAGATAAAGATACTCTATGCTATGCTTGTTTAATTGTAAATATTCCTTTAGCATTTATCATTTTCGCTATTTTTTATTTTCTTTACAATGAGACTCTAATTTATTTTCATTGTATTTTGAATAAAGTTGTCCTTAAAGGAAAGTTTTGGATTATTTCTTCGTGCATCGAGTTTGACCTTTATTTCTTTTTGTTGTCTTAATCAACAATATAATAGATTGGTTCTCTTATAATTGTCCATCTTTTTTCAACCTTGAATGGAAAAACACATTGATTATAAGCCTTATTCCTATTCCGAAATTTTAAATGGAGAATTTTGTTAGAACATAAATTTTAAAGCTTATTTCAATTTGTTTTGATTCAAAACCAATATGCCCAATCTCTTGCACAGAGAGAAAAGCTTAATCAAGGAAACTTTAAAATTCTGTAGATGATACTCTTTTGTTACATATAGTTTACTATGGACTTTTTCTTTGCAGAATGCATAATTGCAAGATAATATTTCTGTCGTAATGTTTTACAGTAACAGATTACTGTTTCATTGCTTTGGTTTGTAGTTAAAAAATAAAATTAATAAATTGCATGGCAATTTTCCAGACAGCAGCAACAAAAAGATGTCGTAAGCACATGCTGGAGACCGACGAGTTTGTGTCAGGCAACTCCGAGGGTTTCATCATGGATTCGGATACGATCTCCAAAGCATATTTGAAAATGAAGAATCTCTGCATCAGCATGAGCCATGAAATCCACATTGACACCAAGATCCACAATCAGCACATATTCCCCAGGTGCATAAAGATATAACTTATGTAAAAATAAATATGCTGATAAGAAGCAAGATTATCTAAATATCTATTATTCTGTGGTGTGGTTTCAGTTCAATAGACCTATCAACCGTCACCTCAGCAGTGTACAGCAAAGAATTGAGCAAGAGACTTGGTGGCTTTCTTGCTGCATGGCCTCCATCCAGTCCCATGCCACATGTCAACGAACTTTTAATAGCAATGTCCGATTTCGAGAGGAGTCTCGAGTTGTGGAATATCAGGTTTATACATTTACGCCTTGTTTTGTTTATAAGATTCAATTTGCCTTTTTGACTACTACTTATTTTTCATACTAATATTGCATAAATTTATGGTGCTCAGCCCTGTCCAAGGCAGTGTTGACTCCCGAAGATTGTTCCACGATTACATCATGGTCTGGATACAAGATTTACAACTTATCTTGCTTGATCTTTGCAAAGCAGAAAAGGTAATAAATCTTGGCTGGTTATGATAACATACATGGACATGTGAAAAAGCATATTTTCAGAGGAGGAAACCATGTTATCAAGTTATTGCTATTTGGAGGATATTTTTCAAATTTACTCGTTGCAGGTACCTTGGTCTGGAGTGTCCACCAAATTTTCGACCTCTCCCTTTGCAGAGGAAATGTTTGAAAAGCTAGAAAGAATGCTCAGTGAATATGAAGTTGTGATCAATCGGTGGCCTCAATACACTTTGATCTTGGAGAATGTGAGTTCTAGCTTCTAATCAAGTTAAAAGAACCCTTTTTCTTTAATTTATTTTTATTAATCTCCGTGGTATCTTGATTTAAAAGGCTGCTGCAAATGTGGAAAGAGCAATAATTAAAGCGCTGGAAAGGCAATACCATGATATTTTGACACCTCTCAGAGATAGCATACCCAAAAAAATCGGTATGCAGGTTCAGAAATTGGCTAGGAGGCAATCAACCTCTCACTACTACATTCCTAGTCAGGTGAGTTCAACTTAACACATGCAATATATTAAATTATTTTACAGTAACTTTAACATATTTGAACATCTCACAACAAATATTGTAGTCTAGGTTATGCATTAATATACATAGAATATATCTAGCTGATTCTTGTGTTTTCATTTTTGGTGTTTGGCAGCTGGGAATATTCCTGAACACCGTGAGGAGAATCCTGGATGTTCTGCACTGTAGAATCGAGAACAAACTGAAATCATGGGCATCCTATTTGCCCACAAATGAAGACTGTAAATCAACTTTTGGGGAACAGATGAACGCTATAACTGTCCTCCTGAGGACGAAATATAAGAACTACATTCAAGCCATAGTCGTCAAGCTTGCTAGCAATGTAAGACTATATTGCACCTATCTTTGATTATAGAAATATATGTATGGAAAGTTCTTTCTCTACGTAAAATAAGCTATTATCTGACAATTTAATATCAATTATTTCAGATGCTAGCTAACAGGAGCACCCGTCTCCAAAGGATATTGGAAGATACCAAAGAGGCAGATGGTGAAGCTCAGATTCGTGAGAGGATGAAACTGCTGGGCAAACAGCTCTGTGACTGCATTTCTAACTTGCACGAGACCTTTAGCAAGCCAAATATTTGTTGCGGCATGTCGTGCTTTCTGGGATAAAATGGGACAAGTAAACATGAAATACAGCGGATTTCTTTCATTCATATTTAGCTCATACATCTGATTAACTTAGGAATCTCTCTCCTCTTACTAGATTGTATTGAAGTTCCTGGAAGGCAGAAAGGAGAACAGGGTTTGGTATACCGGATCATATCATGCCCTCGGGGTGAGTACTCTGAAAAAACATTTTTCCCGAAACAAGAAACTGAATTACACAATTCATATTAACATTAGTATTAAGATTTGATCTTATGGAGACACGGTTATTCATTTGGTGGAATGCTTGCTTGCTTATTTTTCAGGTTTTGGACGACATATATGCGTCTCAGATGCAGAGATTGTTAGGGAATGCCTTACAAGAGAAAGACTTGGAGCCGCCACGGTCTATTACAGAAGCTCGGTCGATTTTGTCGAGAGACTCCACAAACAGAATGGATTCATCCTCATACATTTATTTTTAGACCAAATTTCTTGACACCACATTCATTCATGTAGCTGCCATTAATAACATAGTATATAGAAGATGTATTATATTATTCTTTTGTGTATGTAGAACGATGATTCTTTAATAAAATTTCTTATTGTAAAATCAATTTCTTTGCCCTGAACCACACTTTCTGAGTTTTCTAGGATTTGTTTTTCCTAATACGTACCCAGTAGAATCACAACAGACTAACATTCAGATACAAATGGTGTAAGAAATATTTATTAGATGGAAAATAATAAATAAAACATTTTTCTCAAATTTTCATTTGAAAAGTTTGCATCAAAGAGACTTACGTAATAACCAATTCAAAACTTTTTCTTTCTCTTTGCAGAATTAATACACAACCTACTTTATCAACCTATAACTGCACATATCTTGAACATTAAAATGAAAATCACAGCGATGTACTTATATATATATGATTAATTGAAAAAAAGTACATGTTTCGTTAAGAGAATGAAAGAGAAGTAATGACTATATAAACTAGGAAAAAAAAAAACTAAAATTACTTGTTTCTTCAAGAGACTGAAAGATAAGTAATGAGATACGCTACTGTTCACATTGAACATTTTTCCACACGAACTTTTTACTTGTGTAGGATGCTTCTTCCATACATACCTAAGTAGTCCCACCACCACACCCGCCACCGCCACCGCCACTGCCATGACCATGGTGGTGGTGGTGGCCATGATCGTTACACCCACCACCACTGGTGCCATTGCCACCGCCACCATAACCGAAACTATAGGCAGGGAAACCAACACCACTAGTACTTTTGCCTTTCCGCCGCTTGCCGGAGCCATCATCAGCGCATGCGAAGATGAGCAAGGACATGATTGAAACGGACAGGACAAACATGCCAAGCATTAGCATGTGGCCTGAACCCTCAAACACAAAACCTGCTTCATTGGCCACATTCTCGGCAGATAAAAATCTCACCATATTTTTTTTCCTAATCTCTTAGCACAGGTTATTTTCAGTGGATATCCCCTCAACATAAGAGATCTATATATAAATAAAGTTTCTGGATAACACATATCGCCAATTTGGCCTATGCAGTCATAATTGTTTTAAGCATTATTAATATGTCACAAGTATTACAAAGAACGTCCGAAACTAGAGTCCACAAATTAGGTATGCCTAGCTAGCTAGTATAAAAATAAAGTAATGCCATTTGTTTTATATATATAATTAATTAACACCCCTTCATAAATATATCATACACGAACTAACTTTGCTCACGGCAAAATAGAAAATGAGATGAAAAGCCGTTACCAAATTTATTGTTTTGGCCCACCTATCTATAGACTCTAGGTGCTCTAACAGCACATATATAAGTACCAAGAAATTTCATTGAATTATCTGATATAATTTCATATTTCTTAGTCAATGTGTGCATGCATATTGACGTATCTGTTTTATACTTGTGTTAGTAAAACTTTGTTGGTATGTCATTTTCAAATTAAAATTACTTATACTAATTAGTGTAAGTGTCAACGTGTCTACGAAAATTACCACTCCCCTAACGTTATGTATTATCTGACAATTTGCACCGCTATTAAATTGACTAACAGTATAAACTTTTGAAAATATCCTTTTGGTCTAGATGAAAATGATTGTTATGTCCTCATGGTGTTTCATTATTACTTGTAATGGTTTGGAGTATTGTATTATAATTTATTGAAACTATTAGGAGTTAAATAAAATATTCTCATTATCTTATATAAATAATTGTATATATGTTATATATTAGTTATTCAAATTGTTTATAATAAAACATAAATAATTATAAATATAATTTACTAAATTATAGAATAAATTATAAATAAAAGACAACATTTATACTTACATTTATATATTAAAGATTTTATATCCATGATATGTACATAGATATAGATTTAGAGAGAAAAGAGAGACCACTGACGACGTGGAAGGGGCTGTCACACTGTGTCTGTGATAAGAGGAAGATCATTAGATCAGGATCGAGTGAGTTTGATAGAGAGATAGAGGGAGATGACGGCCCACGATCAAGAGAGGCTGAGAAAGAGACAGAGAGTAGGAGTGGTATCTCGACGATGATGAGATCGATGGGTGGGGTTTTGAGCCGGGTGTTTTGTGAGTGGCTAATGACAGAGAGAGAGAGAGAGAGAGAGAGAGAGAGAGAGAGAGACAGAGGTGGTGGCGGCAAGCGTCGATGGTAGATCAGAGGAGGTATGGCTAAGAAGGTGGGGTTTGTGGAAGAGAGATTGGGGTCTGGGGAGGAAGAGATAATGGAATTAAAAAATAAAATAAAATAAATAAATATAGAAATTAAGGAAAGAAAAAATAGTTTGGGAATTCTTAATTTTTAGGGTTTTCTTGGCATTTTATGGTAGATTACAATTACTGCCCATGAGGTAAAGTGAAATTTGAAAAAGAAAAAATACATATGAGGGGTATTTTCATCTTAGTAAGTTGTGAGATTTTTAATTTTTTTTTCTTTAGAAAAATATTAAGGAAAAATTAAATATTTTTGTTATAATGTGACCGTTAATAGTGACAAGAATTAATCTTTTCACGATCAATACAGACAATTAGTTGCGAGATATGAAATTTCCCTTTATCAATAGACCGATATTTATAGCAAAGTTTGAAGATTTCTACCAAAATTCTATTATGTGAAGTAAACAATAATTAATTCAATAATAGATTTTTATTCCATTTTGGATTCCTTATTTTCATCATCTCTTTTTAGCTTCAACACTAATATTTCACGCAAAAGTCCACAAATTGTACGTCTCTCTACACAAAAATGGCCTTTTTTAAAATAAAAAAAAAAGAGAAGGTTGGCAAGCTTTCTCCGCTCAGAGACGAAACTCTCTAAGTTAAATATAGAAAAAAAAAAATGTCACAGCAAACATTTAGATATATTTAACTTTGGTTTTGCAATAATGCTAAAGAGTTTATCCTTAATTCTTTAACACCCCCCCCCCCCCCCGGCCCCCCACAAATATATATATATATATATATATATATATATATAGATATACACACACAATATATGATTTTGACTTGCAGTAACATATGCTTCAAGGCATTTACTAGTATTGAAAAGGACATTCCTTTACGCATTTGATTTATCATTGATCAGCATGCTCACAAAGTAAATTACCAAAAAAAAAAAAAAAAAGAAGCTGTAACACTTCAAACAGAATATATCAAACACAATATCAATAATTTGTACAACAAATTTTAGATATATATAAAAAATTTTCTTATATCTTTGGAAGCATATGAGTGATTGAATATTTAATTGACAATTAAAATTTTCTACACCACTTCAAAAGATTGTTGCTTGATGTAATATATATATATATATATATATATGTTTAATCTTCATACTTCTCTGTAAAATAAAAAACTCTCTTTTCTCTAAAATTCAATCAACAAGTCACATGAATAAATTAAATTCTGGCAGGACAACATAAATGTGTTTCTATGCGTGACACCTATGTGTAACGTCTGCACATTCATAAATATACCGATTAAAATTTAAATATTTTCAATATTTTTTATCGCACTCATTAATATGCACCACATGATTGGTAAGCTTATTAATAAATATACCGATTCATAAATATACCGATTAAAATTTAAATATTTTCAATATTTTTTATCGCACTCATTAATATGCACCACATAATTGGTGTTAATATATTACCCAATTGTCCATAGTCTGGACTGAATTTTCTTTTTTATTTTTTTCGATGTGTAAGGATTGGATATTCACATGGCTAGTATTGTGAAAAATGCTCAGTTGTTTATATCTCCGTCATATTCTATTTCTAGAGAGTGATTTATTGCATGTCTAGAAGCTAGTGCTTAATGTTGATTACAATCGAAAATTCTAATTCAAACCCGACTCAATTGAATTAGACCTATATTAATTATGTGGCAAGTGTTTTATATTTGTCCTGTGAATAACAGATAATTGAGGAAGAGTGATAAATCAATTGACAAGTGCAGTACACTTGCTGTATGATTCGTTGGGTTCAAATCAACCAAGTTGGGGTAAGAATATTTTCTTATTAGAATAATTATTTCTTAAAATCAGTTAATATAGTACTATTAGGTCAGATGAATGTGTGGATCAAATTTAAGATCTAGTAATATTACTAAAACTTAGGATCTATGCATCGTAATTAAGTCTATATGATGTATTATTCTTATTTATTAAAACGTTAAAATTTTTAATTATTTTGTCTGATGCCGGTGCTGTTATAATTTGTTCTATTGTAATTATGATCAATTTAAGACAAATATACTCTAAATGTTAATTATTCTTGCACCTCATGAGCAATTCAATCTCTTATTACTACTGCAATAAAGATAAAAATTCAGAGTAAATTTTATTTTGTGATCTAGGCATTTAAACCCCTAACTTTTTCATATTTCAGTTTGATAAGAATCAACCATCTACATGGTTTGTTTTTCCTAAAAGCCATTGCGATTACAAATGAAGAAAATCCAGACGAATACACGTGAATGCAACATATATAACTTAAAATTTTAAAAATAAGAGTCACAACAGCGATGTTAGCACATGGAAAAAAAAAACCCGAATTTCACTTGGAGGGCACAAAATAAAGCAATAGCATGAGTGCAACAAGTTATACAATGTATGCTGTGATCGGTGCTAAGGCTGAACAGGATTTTTA